>CAUYQV010020740.1:0-12427 GCA_963574575.1 Galagoides demidoff | reverse complement strand
GGGCGTTGTGGCGGGCGCCTGTGGTCCCAGCTACTTGGGAGGCGGAGGCAGGAGACTCGCTTGAGCCCAGGAGTTGGAGGTTGCTATGAGCTGTGATGCCATGGCATTCTACCCAGGGGGATAGCTTGAGGCTCCATCTCAAAAAAAAAAAAAAAGAAAATATTTCCTTCTCTTTTGTAGGTTGTCTTTCATTCTTTTGAGTGTTTCCTTTGCTGCACAGAAGCTTTTTAGTTTGATATACTACTTGTCTATTTTTGTTTTCATTGCCTATACTTCTGGTGTCATATATAAGAAATAATTGCCAGAACCAATATCATGAAACTTTTCTGCTATGGTTTCTTCTCAGAATTTTATAGTTTCCAGTCTTATGTTTAAATCTTTAATCCAGTTTAAGTTTCTGATATGGTGCAAAATAAGGGTACAGTTTCATTCTTTCACATGTGGATATATACACTATTACTAGCATCAGTGATGAAGAGACTGCCCTTTCCCCGTTGTATACTCTTGGCACCCTGGTCAGAGATCAGTTGACTGTGTAGGGATGGGTTTATTGTCAGGCTCTCTATTCGGTTTCATTGGTCTATATGTCTGCCTTTATACCAGTGCCATACTGTTTTGATTGCTTTGCAGTACTCTAAAATTAGTAAGAGTGAGTCCTCCAGTTTTGTTTTTTCTCCAGATTATTTTGTCTGTTTGGGATCCTTTAGATTTCCATATAAATTTTAGGATTTTTTTTTCCATTTCTGTAAAAAATGTCAATGTGATTTTGATAGGGATTGCATTGAATCTGTAGATCACTTTGACTAGTATGGACACTTTAATGATACTAAGTCTTTCAAGTGGGCTATCTTCCCACTTGTTTGTGTATTCATTAATTTCTTTCAGTAATGTTTTGTTATTTTTAGTGTACAAGTCCTTGTCTTTCTTAGTTAAATTTATTCCGAAGTATTTTATTTGTTTGATGCTGCTGTGAGATTGTTTTCTTAATTTCCTTCTTTGATTGTTTACTGTTAGCATATCAAAATGCAGCTGTTATTTATATGTTGATTTTGTACCCTACAGCCTTGCTGAACCTGTTAATGAGTTCTAACACGTTTTTGGTGTGTGGAATCTTTAGGGTTTTCTACATATAAGAGCATGCCATCTGCAAACAGAAATAATTTTACTTCTTCCTTTCCAATGGGGATGCCTTTTATTTCTTTTTCTTGCCCAATTGCTGTTTTTGCAAGCCATTACAAAACTCACCTATTCTGTATTGCTCTTTCTTGCCTAATTGCCATAGTAGTACTTTCAGTACTATGTTCAATAGAAGTAGTGAGATTGGGCATCTTTGTCTTGTTCCTCATCTTAGATGAAAAGTTTTCAGTTTTCTACCATTATGATATTAACTGTGAGCTTTACATATATGGTCTTTATTATGTTGAGGTAATTTCCTTCTATTCATAGTTCCTTGAGTGTTTTTATCACTAAGGGGTATTGAATTTTATTGGATATTTTTTCTTTATTTATTTATTGAGATGTTCATGTGATTTAAAAAAAAAAACTTCATTCTTTAAATGTGTATATCACATTGATTAACTTTCATATGTTGAACTAACCTTGCATCCCAGGGATAAATTCCCTTTGTTCATGGTGTTTGATCCTTTTAATGTGCTGTTGAATTAGGTTTGTAATTTTCTAGAGCATTTTTGAATCTGTATTCATCAGGGATATTGGTCTATAGTTTTCTTTTCTTGTAGTATCTTTTTCTGGCTTTGGTATCAGGGTAATGCTGGCCTAATAAAATGAGTTTGGAAATGTTCCTTCATCTTAAACTTTTGAAATAGTTTAAGAAATATTGGCATTAATTCTTCCTGAAATGTTTGGTAGACTTCACCAGTAAAGCCATCTGATGTTTGGCTTGTCTTTGTTGAGAGGTTTTTGGTTACCGATTCAGTCTCTTTACTAGTTATATCTATTTAGAGTCTTTATTTTTTCATGATTCAGTTTTGGTAGGTTATATGTTTCTACACATTTATCCATTTCTTCTGGGTTACCCAATTTGTTGGCTAATATGTAAATGTTCAGAGTAGTTTCTTATACTCTTAAATTTCCATGGCATGAGTTGTGATGTCCCTTTCATTTCTCATTTTATTTGTTGAATCTTCTTTTTTTCTCAGTTAATCTAGCTATAGTTTTGCCAATTTTGTTAATCTTTTAAAAGAAAATAGCTCTGTGTTTTGTTGTCATTTTTCTTTTCTATTCTCCATTTCATTTATTTCTGCCCTAATCAGAATTACCTCCTAACTTTTTTTAAAATTTCATATTACTATGAGGCTACAATTAGGTTACAATGTTTGCATTTGTTAGGTCAAGTCCTTGTTGTAGTTGTGTCTTGCACGCAAGAGGTGTGCTATATACCTTTATATTATAGCCAGTAAGTTGGAGCACACCCATCCCCTCCCTTATTCCCCCTCCCCTCAGTCTGAATTGAATTGAATTTTTCTCTTGTGTGGGCATGTGTTAGATTGTCTGGCTTCATATTAGTATTAACTACTTTGGATGCTTGCTTTTCCGTTCCTGTGATACTTTACTAAGAAGAGCATGTTTCAACTCCATCCAGGTTAATACAAAAAATGTAAAGTCTCCATTTTTTATGGCAGAATAGTAATGGTATACATATGCCACAGTTTATTAACCCAGTCGGGGGTTGATGGCCATTTAGGTCATTTCCACATCTTGGCAATTGTAAATTGAGCTGCGATAAATAATCTAGTGTAAATGTCTTTATAATAGAATGATTTGTTTTTATTTTTTGGCCGGGGCTTGGTTTGAACCTGCCACTTCCAGCATATGGGGCTGGCACCCTACCCTTTTGAGCCACAGGCACCGCAGACACAGAATGATTTTTTTTTTCTTTTGGGTAGATGCCTAGTAATGAAATTGTGGGATCAAATGGAAGGTCTATTTTGAGTAATCTGAAAATTCTCCGACTTTTTTCCAAAGAAGCTGTATTAGTTTGTAGTCCCACCAACAATGTAAAAGAGTCTCTCTCTGTCTCCAAATAGGTGCCAGCATCTGGAGCTTTGGAACTTTGTGATGTGGGCTAATCTTACTGGGGTTAGGTGATATCTCAGGGTGGTTTTGATTTGCATTTCTCTGATGATTAGGGATGATGAGCATTTTTTCATATGTTTGTTAGCCATTCGTCTGTCTTCCTCAGGAAGGTTCTGTTCATGTATCTTGGCCAGTGATAGATGGGAATGTTTGTTCTTTTGTTGTTGTTGTTGTTGTTGATCGATTTGAGTTCTCTGTAGCTTCCAACCCTTTGTCAGATTTGTAACATGTAAATATCTTTTCCCATTCTGAAGGTTGTCTGTGTGCTTTAATTGTTGTGTCCTTAGCTGTACAGAAGCTTTTCCGTTTAATTAAGTCCCATTTGTTTATTTTTGTTGTCAAGATTACCAGTGAAGGGCAGCGCCTATGGTTCAAGGAGTATGGTGCCGGCCCCATATGCCAGAGGTGGTGGGTTCAATCCCACCCCTGGACAAAAAAAAAAAAGGCATTTTCTTTAAATGGACATCTTGGGCGGCACCTGTGGCTCAAAGGAGTAGGGCGCTGGTCCCCTATGCTGGATGTAGTAGTTTCAAACCCAGCCCCGGCCCCCCCCCCAAAAAAAACCCTGCAAAAAACAAAACAAAACAAAAGATTGCCACTGAAATCTTCTTCATAAAATACTTTCTAAATTTGTTCTTAGTTTATTCTTATTATTTTCCTTCTCCTCTTTCTCTTTCTTTTTTTCTTCTTCTGTACGGGTGTGTGCCACATCTGGCTAAAGTTTTTTAGTTTTTGTAGAGACAGAGTCTTGCTATGTTGCCCGGCTGGTTTTGAACTCCTGGCCCCAAGCAATCCTCATGCCTCAGCCTCCCAAAGTACTGGGATTATAGGTGTGTGAGCCACTGCACTCGCCAATTCTTCTTTTGCTAGTTCCTTAAAGTGTCAAGTTACTTTACTTGAGATCTTCCTTTCTTCTTTATTCTTAATTGGGCCTCTATTGCTACAAGCTTCCCTCTTACTGATATTTGAGTTACATCTAATATAAACGTTTTGGTATGCTGTGTTTTGATTTTGATTATTTTAAGATATTTTTAAATTTCCCTTTTGCTTTCTTCTTTGACCCATTAGTTGTTTAAGGATGTATTATTTAATTTCAACGTATATGTGAATTTACCAGGTTTCCCTCTGCAATTGATTTTTAGTTTCCTTCTATTGTGTTTAGAAAATATACTTGGAAAGATTTCGATCTTTTGCAATATGTTAAGACATGTTTTGTTACCTAATATGTGATCATTCCAGAGATTGTTCTGTATGTGCTTGAGGAGAATGTATATTCTGTTGTTAGGTGAAAGTTTCTGTGTATGTCTGTAAGGTCCATCGGTTCTACAGTCCTTTATTTTGTTGACCTTCTCTCTGAATAGTCTATTCATTATTGTAAGTAGGGTATTGAAATCTCCTACGATTATTGCATTGCTGGCTATTTCTCCCCTCAGTTGTATCAATGTTGGATTCATATATTTAGGTGTTCTGGTGTACATATATATGCATATAAATGTGCATATATATATATATATATATAATTGTTATATCTCCTGGTGATTTGACTATTTTATCATTGTATGTCTCCTTTGTTTTTTTTGGCAGTTTGTTTTTGCTTAAAGTCTATTTTGTCTGATATAAATGTGGCCTCCCTGCTATCTTCTGGTTACCTTTAACATAGAATATAATTTCTTAATTTTTCACTTTCAGCCTAGTTGTGTCCTTAAATCTAAAGTGAGTCTCTTTTAGACAGCACTCTGTCTCCCAGGCTAGAGAGCCATTGTGTCAGCCTAGGTCATAGCAACCTCAAACTCTTGGTTCAAGCAATCTTCTTGCCTCAGCCTCCAGAGTAGCTGGGACTACAGGTGCCCACCATGATGGTGACGGCAGGCTAATTTTTCTGTTTTTGATAGAAACGGGATCTCACTCTTGCTCAATTGGTCTGGAATTCCCGAGCTCAAGCAATCCTCTTTCCTCAGCCTCCCAGAGTACAAGGAATATAGGTCTGAGTCAACATGCCATACTGGATCTTTTTTTATTTTAATTATTCAGCCACTCTTTGTCTTTTGATTGGAGATTTTAATTTATTGTTAGGGGAGGACTTACTATTTGCTATTTTGTTTGTTGTTTTCTGTCATGTGGGGTTTTTTGTCCCTCTTTTTTCTCTTGCTCTCCTCCTTTGTATTTCATTGACTTTTTTATGCTTTGATTCCTTTCTCATTTTCTTTTATGTATCATTTAAAGGTATTTTCTTTGAGGTTACCATGGAGCTTGCAGAAAATATTTTATGGTTATAACAACCTATTTTAAGCTAAGACCAACTTAACTGCTATTGCATACAAATGCTTAGCACTTTTACTCCCCCCCACCTATGTTTTATGTTACTGATGTCACCAATTACCTCTTTTATACTGTGTATCAGTTAATATATTTTATAATTATATTTTTATTTTAATTTTTAACTTATATATAAAGTTAAAAGTGACTTACCCACTACTATTATAGTACTCTGTATTTGTCTATGTATTTACCTTTACCACTGAACATTATACTTTTCATATGTTTAAATCTTGTTGTTTAGTATCTTATCATTTCAACTCAGATGTCTCTCTTTAGCATCTCTTGTAAAGCAGGTTTAATGGTGATGTACTCCTTCAGTTTTTTTGAGACAGAGTCTCATTATGTCACCCGCAGTAGAGTGCTGTAGAGTCACAGCTCACAGCAACCTTAAACTCTTGAGCTTAAGCGATTCTCTTGCCTGAGTCTCCCAAGTAGCTGCCCAAGGGACTACAAGTACCTGCCACAACACCCGGCTATTTTTTAGTTGTAGTTGTCATTATTGTTTGGCAGACCTGGGCCAGGTTCATACCCTCCAGCTCCAGTGTATGTGGCTGGCGCCCTAGCTGCTGAGCTACAGGCGCCGAGCCCACTCCTTCAGTTTTTGATCATCTGGGAAAGTTTTTATTATTTCTTCACTACTGAAGGGTTTTTCTTTTCCTTTTGGCACTTTGAATATATTATTATACTTCTTTTCTGCCTGCAAGATTTCTGCTGAGAAAGTCAGTGATAATCTTAGGGGTTTTTCCTTGTACATGATGAGTCACTATTCTCTTTCTGCTTTTAAAATTCTCTCTCATCTTTGACTTTTTTTTTTTTTGAGACAGAGTCTTACTTTGTCACCTTTGGTAGAGTGCAATGGCATCATAGCTCACAGCAACCTCAAATTCCTGGGATCAAGTGATCATCTTGCCTCAGCCTCCCAAGTAGCTGGGACTAAAGGCGCCCACCACAACGCCTGGCTATTTTTTGGAGAGCGGGTCTCACTCTTGCTCAGGCTATTCTCAAACTCCTGAGCTCAAGCAGTCTACCCGCCTCGGCTTCATGGAGTACTAGGATTATAGGAATGAGCCACTGAGCCCAGCCTCTCATGTTTGACTTTTGACAATTTGATTATTATGTATGTTGGTGTGGAGTTCTTTGGGTTTATCCTACATGGAATATGTTGACTTCTTGAGTCTAGATGTCTATTTCCTTTCCCAGATTTCATTGTATAATATTTTGTCCCTTTCTCTCTCTCTCTTTCCTCTTGCTTGAAATCCCAAATGCATATGTTTGTTCTCTTGATGGTATCCCATAAGTCCCTTCAATTTTCTTCACTCTTTTTTGTTCTTTTGCTGTTGTTGTTCTTCTAACTGAATAGTCTCAGTGAATTCACTACTTCTTCCTTCTACTCAATCAAGTCTGCTATCAATTCCCTGTAGTAAATTTTTCAGTTCAGCTATGGTATTCTGAAGCTCTAAATTTTCTGTTTTGTTATTTTTCAAATGCTTTCTAGGTCTTCATTGATATCCTCATTTTGTTTATTCATTAATTTTGAGCTCATAGAGCATGTGTACGATGGTTGTTTTGAATTGTTTGTCAGATAATTGATATTACTCTGTTTCTTTAGAATTAGTTTCTGGTGAATTTTTTTGTTCCTTTTTCTGGATCACGTTTCCTTCTTTTTTAATGTATCTCTTAAGTTTATGTTGAGATCTGCACATTGGAAACAACAGCCACCTCTTCCAGTCATTATGGACCAGCTTTGTATAGGCAAAGAGTCTCACCAGTCAGCCCATCTACAGGTTCTGGGGCCCACTGAAACCTTTTGGGGATATGTGACTTCTCTGGGCCTGTGTAGATAATTTCTCAAATGGAAGCTTATTATTTTCTTTTTCAGGGACTTATAAGCATAATCACTTGCACCCTCTAGGTATATATATATAACATTTCAGGTTCTCTGGTCGTATAGTAGCAAACTTCCTCACTCTCTCTTTTGTTCTTAGTGGCCATAAGGCACCCAATGTGTGCTAGCTTCCCATGGGCATCTTAAGTCAGGCAAGACATATACAAGTACCTCTGGAATGTCAATGTATGCTGCACTTGTCTCCCTACCTCCCAAGGAAGAAGCCTCAAGTTGTGTACCTTCTTCCAACAGTGCTGAGCTGTACTGGCCACAGCAAGTTGTACACTACTTTCCTTTGTTCTCAGTAACCCTCAGGCAACCAAAATATGCTGGTTCTGTCAGTGCTTTGAGTAGGGCAAGACAGAAACCAGTTCCTCAGGCAGCCTTCCAAAAACCCGGAACATCTACGTTCTTTGTTTTCCAATGTGAAATTGCAGGCTGGGGTGTTATCTCCCTGTCCTGGTTTGGAGGAGAGGCTGGTATAGGTAAAGTGAAATTGTTCTTACTTGTTTAAATGTGGCTATTCTCAACTTTGTGCTGACCTGGCATAACGCAAATTCTTATGTAAAGTCTGGAATTCTCATAAAAGTATTTTGGTTGCTCAATGGTTAGGGTGCCAGACACGTACACTGAGGCAGGCGGGTTTGAACCGGCCCCAGCCTGCTAAACAACAATGACAACTACGACAATATAAAAAGAATAATAGCTGGGTGTTGTGGCAGGCGCCTGTAGTCCCAGCTACTTGGGAGGCTGAGGCAAGAGAATCGTTTAAGCCTAAGAGTAAGAGGTTGCTGTGAGCTGTGATGCTACAGCACTCTACCGAGGGCGACATAGTGAGACTCTGTCTCAAAAAAAAAAAAAGTATTTTGCTCAATATATCATTGTTAAACTGGTGTTTTTGTAGAGGAACAAGGGCTGGGACCTCCTATTCTGCCCTCTTGCTCATATGTCATATATTTCAATATGTTATATTTTCATTTTCATTTTTAAAACTTCCCTTGAGACTTCCTCTTTGACCAATGGATTATTTAGAATTATGTTGTTTAGTTTCCGATTGGAAACTATTTTTTTGTTGTTATTGAGTTCTAGTTTGATTCCATTATAGTCAATATATCTGCTACAGAAATTTTACCTCCCTTTAATCTCTTTACCTACCACTTATAATTTTCTTAAGTATTTCTTCTACATATTTTTAGACTCACATCAGACAATGTTGTGATTTTTTACTTTAGCTGTAAAACTTAATTTAAATAACACTAAAAAGAAGCAAAGTCTATTGTATTTGATAATTTTTTTTGATAATATTTTTTACTCTTTTTGTTTTTCTTTCTTTCTTCCTGATATCCAAAGATTCTTGTTTTTTTTTTTAATCATTTCTTTCCATTTCACAAACTTCCTTTATCCATCCATTCTTTTAGGTATGTCTGCTGGCAGCAAATTATTAGTTTTTCTTTTCTTGAGAATATCTTGATTTTCTCCCAAAGGGCATTTTTGCTAGATATACAAATTTGGGTTGACAATTCTTTTTTCTTAGCGCTTGAAAAATATGCCACGTCCCTGTGGACTCTATAGTTCTTGCTAAGAAATCTGCTCTCATTCAAATTGTTTTTCTTTTTTCTTTTCTTCTTCTTTTTTTTTTTTTCTGAGACCATCTCACTCTGTCACCCTAGAGTGCTGTCACATAAGCCTAGCTCACAGCAATTTCAAACTCTTGGGCTCAGGCAATCCTCTTGCCTCAAACTTACAGGTATCTGTGACTACAGGCACCTGCCACAATGCCCAGCTACAAATTGTTCTTCTTCTATAAATAAGGTATTACTTATCTCTTACTGATTTTAAGATTTTTGTTTTTCTTTAGTTTTCAAGAATTTGATCATAATGAGTCTTCATACAGAATTCTTTGGATTTATGCTAATGAGTTTGCTTGGCATCTTAAATCTGTAGGTTTATGTCTTTTATCAGATTTGGGAGATTTTTATGCTAATTAGTTTGATTTATCCATTCCACAATATATCAAAATATCACGTTAATTTATATCATAAATGTATATAATTTTTATTTATTGATTTAATTTTTTTTAATTGGTGAGTTTTCACCCATCATTATTATTGTTTTTGGGACAGGGCCTTGCTCTGTCACCAAGGCTGGAGTACAGTGGGATGATAATAGTTCTCTGTAGCTATGAACTCCCGGGCACAAGCTATACTCATATGTCAGCCTTTTATGTAGGTAGGAGTGGAGGCATATACCACCATGCCTGGCTAATGTTATTTATTTATTTATTTATTTGTGGAAATAGAGTTTCACTGTGTTGCTCAGGCTATTCTCAAACTGCTGGTCTCAAGTGAAACTCTTGCCTCAGCTTCCTAAAGTGCTGAGATTATAGGCATGAGCCATTGCACCTGGCCATTTAAAAAATATTTCTTTGGCTCAACATTATTCCTCCTTCCTTCCAGAACTTTGGCCTTGTGTATTTAAGGTATTGTTAAATTCCCATATGCCCTGAAGCCCCTTTCAATTTATTTTTTCTCTGTTGTTCAGATTTGGTCATTTCTATTATTGTAGTATCATTTCATTGATTCTTTCCTCAATCTCTTCTTTCTGAAGTTCAGCCCTTCCAGTGAGTTTTTCATTTTGGTTATTTTATTTTTTATTTTTAAGCAGTTTTTGGCCTGGGCTGGGTTTGAACCTGCCTCCTCCGGCATATGGGGCTGGCGCCCTACTCCTTTGAGCCACAGATGCCGCCCCAATTTTATTTTTTTAGTTTCTAAAGTTTCCATTTGATTCTCCTTTATGTGTTTTATTTCTTTGCTGAGATGTCCTATTAAAAATTTATTTTCTAGCATGTTTGTAATTTCTTAGAGTATTTTAAAGATGGCTGATTTAAATGCCTTGTTGAAGAATTCCAATCTTTGTTATTTCAGTGTTGGTGTTTGTGAAATGCCCTTTCTTGTTCAAGTTGAGATGTTCTTGGTTCTTTGTATCATGAGTGATTTTCTATTGTATCCTGGACATTTTATGTTATAAGACTCTGAATCTTAATTTCAGTCTTCTGTTTTAGCAGCTCTACTGTGATATTATTCTGGTGGAGGAATGGAAGCATGGCTTTATTACTTCTAGTGGAGGGTAAGAGTCAAAGTTCCCCAGTCACCATCTGTTGATACTCAGGGTTAAGGGTGGGGATGCCATTATTACTGGTGAGGGTAGAATTTCAGGATCTTTGCTAGGCCTCCACTGACACATCCTGGCTTGGGAGAGAGAAGCCTCCACTATGGTAACATGCTGCCAGGCAAGGATTAATGTCCCACATCCCCTTCCAACCTTTTCTGAAAGCACCTCAGGGAAAAGGGGAGGAGGAGCTATTTAAAGCCTGATGAGGCTTGGCGCCCATAGCTCAGCAGTTAGGATGCCAGCCACATACACCAAGGCAGATGGGTTTGAAACCAGCCCAGGCCTGCTAAACAACAGTGACAACTGCAGCAACGACAAAACGATAGCCAAGCATTGTGGCAGGCACCTGTAGTCCCAGCTACTTGGGAGGCTGAGGCAAGAGAATCACTTAAGCCCAGAGTTAGAGGTTGCTGTGAGCTATGATGCTATGGCACTCTACCGAGGGCGACATAGTGAAAACCTGTCCCAAAGAAATAAATAAATAAAAATAAAGCCTGATGAATATGGAAGTCTAGGCTCCCTACTTGTTCTTTGCTGATGGGAGGGGGGGTCGAATTTTTTTCTGTAGTGTTTGTCTGGGGTTGGGCAATTATTGTCAAAAAGTGTTCCTTATACTGGGTTACCAGTTTTTTGTTTCTTTCCTCTTCCTGGTTAGAGATAGCCAGTTTTATGAGGGACTTAGTTTTTGTCTGTGCCCATTGACTTTACTGGGTTTCCAGCTTTTCCATCACCAGGTCTAGGATATGTTACTAAAAAGCAAAACCCAGGGAACTCATTGTCATGTTGCTACTTGGGTCTTGTGATTCCTAGCCAAAAGATTGCCTTCTTTCCTCTACCTCTCAGAGATGTATAAGATATGTGTATTTATTTATTTATAATGCCCAATGTTTTTCGTTATACTTAGTGGGAGGAATAGAAAAAAGTACATCTACTCTTTTTTTCTTTGAACCAGTATATATAATTTGTTACTAGAGAAAATATGGATATTGTGGTAGGATCTAGTTGTGAATGAGTAAGTCACCCCAACCCTCACCCCCATTGGTATACTTATTTATTCTTATATATTTTTTATTATAGTAAAAAAACCACAAAACATAAAATGTACCATCTTCAACATTTTTAAGTATACAGTTCAGTAGTGTTATTTATTCACATTGTGTTGAAATAGATATCCAGAACTTATCAGCTTGCAAATCTGAAACTCTATACCCATTAAATCACAACTTTCCTTTTCTTTTTCTCCCCAGTCCCTGGCACCATCATTCTATTTTCTGCTTCTATGAGTTTGACTACTTTAGATACCTCATATGCATAGATTCACGTGGTATTTGTCTTTTCTGTGACTGATATATTTCACATTTTTTCATCCATTCATCCATCAATGGACATCTGAGTTGCTTCTACCTCTTGGCTATTAAGAATAGTGCTGCCGCAGCTCGGCGCCTGTGGCTCAAGTGGCTAAGGCAACCAGCCATATACACCTGAGCTGGCAGGTTCGAATCTCACCTGGGCCCACCAAATGACAATGATGGCTGCAACCAAAAAATAGCCAGCTATTATGGTGGGCACCTGTGGTCCCAGCTATTTGGGAGGCAGAGGCAGGAGACTTGCTTGAGCCCAGCAGTTGGAGGTTGCTGTGAGCTGTGATGCCACAGGACTCCACCCAGGGCAACAGCTGGAGGCTCTGTCTCAAAAAAAAAAATAATGCTGCTATGAATACAGGTGTGACATTATCTCTTTGAGACCCTGCTTTCAATACTTTTAGATACATACCCAGGGATGGGATTGCTGGGACATATCATAGTTTTATTTTTATTTTTTTTTATTGAATGGTAACTGTGTACATTAATGCACTTCTGGGGTACAGTGTGGGGTTTTCACATGCAATCCGAAATACTTCCATCAAACTGATCAACACAGCCTTCATGTCATTTTCTCAGTTATAGTTTTAAAACG
>CAUYQV010020739.1:0-14235 GCA_963574575.1 Galagoides demidoff | reverse complement strand
GTGGTCCCAGCTACTTGGGAGGCGGAGGCAGGAGACTCGCTTGAGCCCAGGAGTTGGAGGTTGCTATGAGCTGTGATGCCATGGCACTCTACCCAGGGGGATAGCTTGAGGCTCCGTCTCAAAAAAAAAAAAAAAAAGTTTTTAATTTATAACTTAAACCCAGTAAGAGACTAACAACAACGAAACCATTATAGTAACAATCTATTATTATAAAAGTTACAAATGTGCTGTGTATGTCTTTCTCTCTATTATTTTCAGACTGAGGCTGACCACAGGAAACCTCAAAAAGTGAAACCATAGATAAGGGGAAACTGCTTATACAATGACTATTTCCCAAAAGTTAAGCTCCAAAAAAAGTACAGTTAGTAAGTGAAAAAGTAGGCGACATAGTGAGACTCTGTCTCATATGTATTACATATGCTTTTCTGTAGCCTACTTTTATCTGGAAGGATATAAACTATTGCTAACATTTTGGAGATCTTTGGGTAGCAGGATTACTGATGATTATGTTCTTCTTTTTTGCTTACCTGATTTTATCAACATTTTCTCCAATTATCACAAAATAGTTCAAACAAAAATATTAGTTATAGGTTAGCATAAAAGGTAAAAAGCTGAAAAAAGGACTTCAAGAAAACATTCATCTAAATCAGCAGGATTCCCACTGTGTTGGTAAGAAAAAAGATCTCAACGGCACACACAGGAGAAAAAGACCGATCAAGAGATTCATGCTACCCCACAATAAGGACATCACTTCAAGGAAATAATCTAAATTTGTAAGAACTCTTATTTGATACGTGGCAATTAATCATCACATACTTTTGTTATTCTTTCTTGCTGCTAACCACAGAAACACTTCAATTAATGAGTTAATGTTTTTCAAAAACCACGTCAGGACAAAAAAGGTTTGGTTTTCTGGTCTCAGCCCTGGAGGGGCACGCAGGGTGGCAGGCGCCAAACAGGCTCAAGTGGAAGGGAACACAAGCTTTCTGCAACCTCCACAGCCCAAAGCACTGGGCAGAGAAAACGTCCCTTAGAATCTCAAGACTAAAACATCTGGAAGGTCTTCAACTTTCCAAGTTATCGTATGTATAACCGCCGTTTCTGACAATAAAAAACAAAAACTAGAAGGTTTTTTCTACAAATGTAGGTACTGTGCGTGAAGATCATCCCACTCTTGATGCAAAACTAAGACACTGTATTATTAGGGTCACATCCTCGATTTTACCAACAGTGGCAACTGAAAACATCCCACCGACTCTCTACAACTAACAAACATCGTCTTGATTAAAATCACAGGATATATAAACAGCCACTTTGGAGAACTTCGGCTTTAAACATCAATACTGGACTTCAAGCATTGCTGGTAACCGGTCTGTCGCACACTATTTAAAGAATGCTACCTCTTTACTGTCAGCCCCGGTTCCACTTACTGAACAAACTGAAAGAGGGAATCCCTTAAATTCGCAACACAATAGGGGCTGAAAGGCTCTCGCTTTCAGGGTGGCAGCTTTCCTGTCTCATCTATCACCACAAAGGACGCATCCTAGTGACTTCACCATACCCCGAAAGGATTGAGGAAGACGAGTAAACGACATGGTGTGGATTTCGAGGTTTGAGAGTTCTTCCTTCCAGCTACGACTCTCTTCTTTTTACTCCATTTCACGCCTCCACCCGTGTTGACTATCTGGCGCTAAAAATAAAACCACCCGTGGCTAATGTCCACTTTCCTGCCGAGCCCCGACTCTAATTTCCTGCAGAAAAAGCCAAAATGCAGGCTCTCAGCCTCGCTCTTCGCCGCCGAGGTGGGGGGGGGGCGGGCTCGGCAGCAGCAGGCTTCTCCCCGTGCAGCAACGCCAGCCCGGCCAAGGAAGCACCGAGGCCGAGCAGCAGCCCCGTTCTGCCGCAGCTGCCGCCTGAGGAGCCCCCAGGAATAACCGGGGTGAGGGGAAGGTGGGCTAGCAGACGCCGGTGGGACAGGGGGAGACACTCACCCGCCCAGACAACAACCGATGGGGCGGGGAGGGTAGGGGCCGGGACCAAGGCTCGGCAGAAAGACCGCCTGGAGCTTCCGGAATGCTGCGGCTGCTCCGGACGCCGCTACCGCCGCCGCTCCTGGCCGCCGGCTTCCTCCCCCTCCTCTGTTTTGATTCGATTGACCACGTCACTCTTAGCCACGAGACCCGGATCTGCCGGCTCTTGTGGGCGGTGGCGCAACAGATTGCAGCGCCTCGAGACCCCAGCTGCCCTGCCTGCCGAGCATGCGCGCGCCTTGCGCCAGCCCTGTGCGTCCAGAGAAGCCGGGCGGGCGCGAGCTGCAGCGGACACCCACGTCACGCTGTGCGTGGGGGCGCTGAGCGGGGAATGTGGTTCCGGTTGGGAGGGGCGGGGCCGAGGACTGTGAAGGAAGCAGGCCAAGCGCTAGTGTCTGATCAACCGTGGCGCGCAGTGTCTGTTTCGTCGGTGGGGATCCGTGCCCGCTAATATACATGAGTTTCTCTTTTCTGTAGTCTTTAGAATGCGCGTGTAAGGTAGAAGTAGACGTGGGTACAAATACCTGCCGAGACAGGCTACCGCTGTAGAGATTTTTTTTCTTTTTTTTTTTGAGACAGTCTCAGTTTGACTCCCTGGGTGGAGTGCTTCGGCGTCGTAGCTCACGGCAACCTCAGACTCTGGGGCTCCAGCAGTCCTCTTGTCTCAGCTGCCCGAGTATAGGGCCCGCCACAAGGCCGACTGTTTTTAGAGACGGGGTCTGGCTCTTGCTCTGGCTAGTTTCTAGCTCAGGCGATCTAACCACCTTGGCCTCCCAGAGTGCTAGGATTACAGGCGTGAGCCACCACGCCCCGCCCATCGTAGAGATTGGTGATTATAAAATCACGTCAAACGTGACAATTACTGATCACCCATTTTTGCACTGGAAAGCTGACCAAAATTAAGTTCAGCAGAAGTAACTAGAAGGAAATACATGACCAAAGATGATTTGCTAGTCAGGAGGTAGTGGGGGAGGAGAGCACTGTTGTTAGGCAACGAGGCCAAGCCTTTGTTGCTTTGGTCTTAGGAGCTAGAATGATGTTGGTGAACAACCTCTTTTTTAGATGAAGTTGATGCTTTCGTAGCCCATCCTAGCCTCTTGGTCCCCCCACTAAAACTTGGGGGCCCAGGAAATTTACTAACTTGGCAACATTTAGAACTACGTCGTTTTCCTAGTGAATGGACGATCTTTAACTAAAGTGGGACTGGTGGTGAAAATAAAAGTGTGAGTCCCAAACAAAGATTTCACAAGAATACTCCTGCCCCGAATGCAGGCAAAGTGAAAGTTAGCTGTAAGAAGCTGTCTTCCTTATTTTGACTTGACCTTTACCTACCCAGACTTCTACCTCAGCTATTGGTTAATTACTTCTCAATAAGCTGAGTCACCTTCAGCAAATTAATACAATCAGCAAAAGCTTTTTAATTCAAGTGGATGTTGAACACAAGCAAAGGTTTCTAGAAAATTAAAGGTTTCTGGTAATACTCAAAGTGTTCCCTACTTAATTAACAAATTACAAGTAGGTACAAAGAAGTCAAGCTTCTTGGCCCTTAATCTGCAATCTTTTTTTTCAGTTTTTAGCCGGGGTTGGGTTTGAACCCCCCACATCCGGCATATGAGGTCGGTGCCCTACTCCTTTGAGCCACAGGCACTGCCCTGCAATCTTGAACTCTACTTAAATTCAGAGAGTTTGAGGTGGAATCCAGTGCCCTAATGAAGTTCATGGGCTAAACCTGTAGTAGAAACAGGCTTTGTGAAACTCTAAACAAAATATCTTTTATGCTTGGCTGTGCCCATATGCATGTAAGTGTTTTGAGAATCAGCTGTCTGAGAGCAGTATGGTACAAAACTAGAATTGTATGGGTTGTTGCAAAATTCTCAGTATGTGCTTTATAAATTATGGGCAAATCAAGGGGTTAAGATTAGCTGGGCACAAAGACATACATGCCTGCAGTTCTACCTGCTTGGAAGGCTGAGACCTGAGAATCCCTTGAGTCCAGGAGTTTGAAGTTGTATGGCACTTACGATCTTGCATGTGAATAGCCACTGTGCTCTCCAGCTGGGGGAACAAAGTGAGCTCCTCTCCCCAAAAAACAAAACAAAACAGTGCCCAACTATGGGGCACCATGGCTCATGCCCATAATCCTAGTGCTCTGGGAGACCAAGGTGGGACAATCACTTGAACTCAGGAGTTTGAGATCAGCCTGAGCAAGATGGAGACCCTGTCTCTACTAAAAATAGAAATAAATTAGCTGGGCATTGTGGCAGGTGCCTGTGGTCCCAGCTACTCTGGAGGCAGAGGCAAGAGGATTGGTTGAGCCCAGAAGTTTGAGGTTGCTGTGAGCTAGGCTGGCACTCCAGTCTAGGGCAACAGAGTGAGTATCCGTCTCAAAAAAAACCAAAGAGAAAAAAGATGTTAGGATCCTTGGTAGTTGACCTTGTAAGATGACCCCCAATGATTCTCACCTCTGAAGGCACCAGGGCTGTTTGACCAGTAGAATGCTGCCTAATGTGTACAACTTCTGAGGCTAGGTCATAAAGGCACTGATTACAGATTTCCAACTCATTCTCTTGGCTTTCTAGGGAAAGCCAGTCTCCATACCACTCCACTCAAACAGCCCTTTGAAGAGGCCTAGGTGAAGAGAAACGAAAGCTTCTACCAACAGCCAACACCAATTTGCCAGCCACGTAAGTAAATTACATTGACTGATCCTGCTCCCTAATCAAGCATTCAAATGATGACATCCATGTCTGACATCTGACTGCAATCGCATGAGAGCCAGGAAGGGTTAGCTCTGACCAACAGACACTGTGATATGAGATCTTACGTATTTTTTGTCTTAATCTTTAAGTGCAATCTTTAAACTTTAACAAGAACTGAAAAGTACGTGTGTGTCTAATTTTATGCGTAAAGTAGTTTTAAAAACATAGAATTCCTGGGCGGTGCCTGTGGCTCAAGGAGTAGGGTGCAGGCCACATATACTGGAGGAGGTGGGTTCAAACCCGGCCCTGGCCAAAAACTGCAAAAAATAAAAATAAAAATAAATAGAATTCCTACCACATAACCTGGGATGTACTAGGCATTGAACAAGTATTTTTTAAATGGATACAGAATTAAAAGAAACAGTTGGAAAATATTTGGAACAAATACTAATGAAGGAGCAATATAACATGCAAAGGACTCGTGCATCTCAATAAGGAAGATATTAATGCCTGCAATATATCTGTAGGTGGCTATAGAGTATGATCTGATGGTTGACACACAAAAAGGAAACACAAAGGTCTGATATTTGAAAACTTTCAATTTCATTAATAATCAAAAAACACAACTTAGGGCTAGGCGCCTGTGGCTCAAGCGGCTAAGGCACCAGCCACATACAGCTAGGTGGTGGGTTTGA
This sequence comes from Galagoides demidoff, assembly GCA_963574575.1. Classification (NCBI taxonomy): domain Eukaryota; kingdom Metazoa; phylum Chordata; class Mammalia; order Primates; family Galagidae; genus Galagoides; species Galagoides demidoff. The sequence continues at coordinate 8,811 of CAUYQV010020739.1, read as the reverse complement.
ATCCCCAGTCCAGGCCTGCCAAACAACAATGATGGCTGCAACCAAAAAATGGCCGGGTATTGCGGCGGGTGCCTGTAGTCCCAGCTACTTGGGAGGCTGAGGCAGGAGACTCGCTTGAACCCAGGAGTTGGAGGTTGCTGTGAGCTGTGATGCCATGGCACTCTACCCAGGGGGACAGCTTGAGGCTCTGTCTCAAAAGAAAAAAAAACACAATTTAGCCAGGCACGGTGGTTCACCCCGGTAATCCATCCCAGCTCTTGGGAGGCTAAGGCAGGTGGATTGCCTGAACTCACAAATTCAAGACCAGCCTGAGCAATAGCAAGATCCCATCTCTAAAAAATAGCTGAGCATTGGGTAGCACCTGTGGCTCAAAGGAGTAGGGCACCAGCTCCATATACTGGAGGTGGCAGGTTCAAACCCAGCCCTGGCCAAAAACTGCAAAAAAAAAAAAAAAAATAGCTGGGCATTGTGGCAGGCACCTATAGTCCCAGCTACTTGGGAGGCTGAGGCAGAGAATTCCTTGAGCCCAAGAGTTTGAGGTTACTGTGAGCTATGATGCCACTGCACTCTACTACTAGGGGTGACAAAGTGAGACTCTGTCTCAAATACAGAAACAAACAAAATGTCCTTAAAGTAGTAGTCAAAAGATAAATCTTGCTTTAATTTATGTTTTTTCATTTTCTTTTCTTTTTTCTTTCTTTTTTTTTTTTTTTGAGACAGAGTCTCACTTTATCACTCTCAGTAGAGTGCTGTGGCATCACAGCTCACAGCAACCTGAAACTCTTGGGCTCAAGAGATCCCCTTGCCTTAGCCTCCTGAGTGACTGGGATTACAAGCACCTGCCACAATGCCCACATTTTTTTGTTTTTTTAAATAGAGAAGGACTCTTGCTCAGGCTGATCTCAAATTTTTGAGTTTAAGGGATCAACTTGCCTCAGCCTCCTAGGGTGGTAGGATTACAGTCATGAGTCAACGAGCTCAGCCAAGGAAATACCTTTATATAGGACTATCTCATATTGGGGCTGGGTGCTGTGGCTGACACCTGTAATCCCAGCACTCTGGGAGGCTGAAGAGGGCAGATCTCAGAGTTTGAGACCAGCCTGAACTAGAGCGAGACCCTGTCTCTAAAAATCGGGCATTATGGTGGGTATTGTAGTCCCTGCTTACTTAGGCTGAGGCAAGAGAATTGCTTGAGCCCAAGAATTTGGGGTTGCTGTGAGCTATGATGTGACAGCACTCTATGAAGGGCAGCAAAATGAGACTGTCTCAAAAAAAAAAAACTATGAAATTAAAAATGAAGCTGATGGGACCTTGATACATGTAATTCTCTACATTTCCTTTTTTTTTTTTGAGACAGTCTCACTTTGTCACCTTTGGTAGAGTGTCGTGGCGTCAGAGCTCTAGCCTCAGCCTCCCTAGTATCTAAGACTACAGGTGCCCACTACCATGCCTGGCTAGTTTTTTCTATTTTTAGTAGGGACAGTGTCTTGCTCTTATTCAGGCTGATCTTGAATTCCTAAGCTCAGACAGTCCACCCGCCTAGGCCTCCCAGAGTGCTAAGATTATAGCAGTGAGCCATCTCACCCAGTTAGGAGGGTACTTTTAGTTTAAAAAAAAAAAAAAAAAGGCCAGAAATATCAGATGTTTATCTCTGCTAAAATCTGATAATAACAGATTTTTTTATTTTTTTTTTTGAGACTGAGTCTCACTATGTTGTCCTTGGTAGTCTGCCGTGGCATCACAGCAACCTCAGACTCTTGGGCTTAAGCGATTCTCTTGCCTCAGCCTCCCAAGTAGCTAGGACTATAGGCGCCCAGCTATTTTTTTTTTTTTTTTGCTGTTATCATTGTTGATTTTAGCTGGCCCAGACTGGGTTCTAATCCACCAGCCTCAGTATACATGACCAACACCCTACTCGCTGAGCTACAGGTGCTGCTAAGAATAGAAAAATTTTTTTTAAAAAATAGCAAATTTAGGCTCGGTGCCTGTGGCTCAAGTGGCGAAGGCGCCAGCCACATACACCTAAGATAGCAGGTCCAAATCCAGCCTGGGCCCGCCAAACAACAATGATGGCTGCAACCAAAAAATAGCCAGGTACTGTGGTGGGTGCCTGTGGTCCCAGCTACTTGGGAGGCTGAAGCAGGAGACTCACTTGAGCCCAGGAGTTGGAGGTTGCTGTGAGCTGTGATGCCACAGCACTGTACCTAGAGGGATAGCTTGAGGCTCTGTCTCAAAAAAAAAAGAAAGAAAATTTAGCTGGGGCTGCGCACAGTGGTTCACGCCTGTAATCCTAGTACCCTGGGAGGCTGAGGCAGGTGAATTTCCTGAGCTCATGAGTTTGAGACCAGCCTGAGCCAGAGCAAGACCTCATCTGTAAAAAAAAAAAAAGAAAAGAAAAGAAATAGCTGGACATTGTGGCAGGTGCCTGTCAACCCAGCTACTTGGGAGGCTGAGGCAAGAGAATTGTTTGAACCCAGGAGTTTGAGGTTGCTGTGAACTGTGATACCACAGCACTCTACTAAGGGTGAGAAAGTGAGACTCTGTCTCAAAAAAGAAAACGAAAATTAGCTGGGCATGGTGGTAAAATCCTGTAGTCCCAGCTGCTTGGGAGGCTGAGGTAGGAGGATCACTTGAGCCCAGGAGTTTTTTGTGTTTTTTTGAGACAGTCTCACTTTGTCACCCTCAATAGATTACCATAGCATCATAGGTCACAGCAACCTCAAAGTCTTGGGCTCAAGCAATTCTCTTGCCTCACCCTCTCAAGTAGTTGGGACTACAGGTGCCTGCTATTTTTTTTTTTTTTTTTTTGAGACCAGGTCTCGCTCTTGCTCAGGCTGGTCTCAAACCTGGGAGCTCAGGCAATCCACCCACTTCACACCCACAAAGAGCCCAGGAGTTTGAGGTTGCTATGAACTATGATGATACCACTGTACTCAAACCAGGGTGACTGACAGAGCAAGATTCTATCCCAATAAATAAATATAAAAGATAAGAAAGGGGCTCGGTGCCTGTGGCTCAAGCTGCTAAGGCACTAGCCACATACACCTGAGCTAGTGGATTCGAATCCAGCCCAGACCTGCCAAACATCAGTGATGGCTGCAACCTAGCCAGGCATTGTGGTGGGCGCCTGTAGTCCCAGCTACTTGGAAGGTGGAGGCAGGAGACTTGCTTAAGCCCAGGAGTTGGAGGTTGCTATGAGCTGTGATGCCATGGGATTCTACCCAGGGTGATAGTTTGAGGCTCTGTCTCAAAGAAAACAAAACAAACAAACAAAAAAAAGTAAAATAAAATAAAAATTCTCTTTGTTTAAAAAAAAGAAAAAGATAAGAAAGGAGGGTAGTACCTTTGGCTCAAAGGAGTGGGGTGCTGGCCCCATAAACCAGAGGTAGTGGGTTCAAACCTGACCCCAGCCAAAAACTGCAAAAAAAAAGATAAAGGAAATAAAAGATGGCCAAAAAAATGTAATATTAGCTAATTTAGTAGAAAATTTGAGAGTATAAGTATATCTTATATCCCACTAAGAGTGGAATCAAAACTGACTCCTCCAATCCCAATGACAGTCATCCTCAACATGTAGCAGTTTATTTGAAATTAAAACACTTGGGTAAACTTTTAGTTGCTATGATATCAGGGTGTGGTTAGCCAAGAGTATGGTCAGATTCCAACAAATGATCTTATGATTTTTAAACATATAATCTTGAATCCACCCTAATTCCAAGCTAAGGGCATTATGGTTCATAACTAAGATGAGATTGAGAGAAAATCTAAGGAGAGGTGTTCATGAATAATTAGTAGATCTTGTAAAGCATTTTGTGGCATCTAACATGAATTGAAATGGGAAGAAGTTGGAAACAGAAACCTCCCATAGAAGAATTTTTTTTTTTTTTTAGAGACAGAGTGTCACTTTATTGCCCTCTATAGAGTGCCATGGCATCACACAGCTCACAGCAACCTCCAATTCCTGGGCTTGGGCTATTCTCTTGCCTCAGCCTTCTGAGTAGCTGGGACTACAGGTGCCCACCACAACGCCCAGCTATTGTTTTGTTGCAGTTTGGCCAGGACTGGCTTTGAACCCACCACCCTCGGTATATGGGGCCAGTACCCTACCCGCTGAGCCATAGGCTCAGGGTCAGGATAAAAGTTTTCAGAAAGCATAAAATCAATTGAGTCCAGCAAATAAGAATGAAAAATGGACACTATTTGGCAATATTTTAAAAGCACAGTGTAGGCTCGGCGCCTGTGGCTCAATCGGCTAAGGCGCCAGCCATGTACACTAAGGTGGCAGGTTCGAATCCCCAGCCCGGGCCCGCCAAACAACAATGATGGCTGCAACCAAAAAATGGCCGGGCGTTGTGGCGGGCACCTGTGGTCCCAGCTCTTTGGGAGGCTGAGGCAGGAGACTCACTTGAGCCCAGGAGTTGGAGGTTGCTATGAGCTGTGATGCCATGGCACTCTACCCAGGGGGATAGCTTGAGGTTCCATCTCAAAAAATAAAAATAAAAAAAAAAAATAAAAGCACAGTGTAAAAGCAGTCTTACTTTAAAATTATAGAAAATAAGGGCTCGGCACCTGTGGCTCAAGTGGCTAAGGTTCCAACCACATACACCTGAGCTGGCAGGTTCGAATCCAACCCGGGCCCACCAAACAACAATGATGGCTGCAACCAAAAACTAGCCAGGTGTTGGGGCAGGCACCTTTAGTCCCAGCCACTTGGGAGGCAGAGGCAAGAGAATCACTTGAACCCAGGAGTTGGAGGTTGCTGTGAGCTGTGATGCCATGGCACTCTACCCAGGGCGATAGCTTGAGGCTCTGTCTCCAAAAAAAAGAAAAGAAGGTATTTAGGCTCGGCACCTGTAGCTCAGTGGGTAGGGCATTAGCCACATACCCTGAGGCTGGTGGGTTTGAACCAGCCTGGGCCTGGTAAACAACAACGACAACTGCAACAAAAAAGTAGCCGAGCCTTGTGGTGGGTGCCTGTAGTTCCAGCTACTTGGAAGCTGAGGCAAGAGAATCACTTAAGCCCAGGAGTTTGAGGTTGCTGTGAGCTATATGACTCCATGGAACTCTACCGAGGGCAACATAGCGTGGGACTTTGTCTCAAAAACAAAAAAAGAAAAATTGGGTATTTATATTTGAACTGGGAACAAAATCTAGGACAATTGTTTCTGAATGGAATGATCTATATGGGTGGAGTTCTCTTTTCCTACTGGAAAGCATTCTACTTAGAAACATAATTTAAGACCAGATACCATTTTCAACGATTAAATCATAGAACTACTGAGTAATATAAGGTCAAAGACAGACACTGTGGTTATTTAGTGATTGAATAAACATGACATAGAAACAGAACACACAGTACTTGGGTTTGATAAATATTTCTCCACCCAAATACTGGAAATCACATAAGCAACAACTGCCTTTAAATTATGGATGACTCTGTCCACCAAGTACTTATAAGCAGAGTAGATAGATCATTAAGGACAGGCTAAACTGAAACTTAATAGTCATTAGTAGCCAGCAGCAGTTAAGCATTTTTGATGTGCCAGATCTTTTTTTTTTTTTTAAGACAAAGTTTTAAAACTTTGTAGAGTGCTAGTAGAGTGCTCTGGCATCACAGCTCACAGCAACCTCAAACTCTTGGGTTCAAGCAATTCTCTTGCCTCAGCCTCCCAAGTAGCTGGGACTACAGGCACCCCCCACAACACCTAGCTATTTTTTAGAGACGAGGTCTCGCTCTTGCTCAGGTTGGTCTTGAACTCATGAGCTCAAGCAATCCACTAGCCTTAATCTCCCAAGTGCTGGGATTACAGGCATGAGCTATCTTGCCCAGCCAAGCATCCCTTTCTAATAAGAGGTCACTGACCATGGACTAGTGTTAACCAGTTTACAAAGGCTGCAGACAGCTGGTATAGTGGTTCACACTTGTAATCTTAGCACTCTGGGAGGCTGAAGCAGGAAGATCCCTTGAGCTTAGGAGTTTGAGACCATCTTGTCTCTTATATAAATAGAAAAAAAACATGAACATGTCTCTAATATAAATAGAAAAAAACCTAGCCAGGCATTGTTGCCATCACTTGTAGTCCCAGCTATCCAAGAGGCTGAGGCAAGAGGATTGCTCAAGCCCAAGAGTTTGAGGTTGCTGTGAACTATGACACAGTGGCACCCTACCTAGAGCAATAAAGTGAGACTTGTTTTTAAAAATAAAAACAGGGCAGTGCCTGTAGCTGAGTGGGTAGGGCACCAGCTACATACACCGAGGCTGGCGAGTAAGAACCTGGTCCAGGCCTACTAAACAACAACAACAAAATACTCAGGCCTGTTGGAGGGCACTTGTAGTCCCAGCTACTTGGGAGGCTAAAGCAAGAGAATTGCTTAAGCCCCAGAGTTTGAGGTTGCTGTGAGCTGTGATGCCACAGCACTCTACCCAGGGAGATTGCTTGAAACTCTGTCTCAAAAAGAAAAAAAAAAAATTAGCCTTTCGTTTGCAGCAGGCTGGGTCATCTGGACAGTGGTCAGGGTGGGCTTGGAGGCCAGGGCTGACTTGCCTTCCCTGACATAGCCTTGGTGCCCCCGTCCCTGACTAAAAAAGTAAAAATTAAAAATAAATAAATAAATATTATAAAAAGAGGACCTAAACTCATACAGAAGAAAGAATATGTTCTTTGTATGGAAGACACGCCCCTGAGTTAGTGAATTCTGAGTGATTCCTACTACTTCAGGGAACTTGACGGCATCACAAAATTGCTGACTATTAAAGTTTCCTTTCTAGCTCAGAGATCGGCAGAAGCTTTCATTTTATTTTGCTACTAAGACACTCGTGATGAGAGGTGAGAAAGTGGTTGTGAATGTGGTTTGACGAAAGCAAAGGCTAAGAAATTGTTGATAGACTGAATGTCTAATTCAAGGAGAATGTTTTCGTGTCCATTCATTCACCTCCCATTTATTAAGTATCTGCTATATGCCACACAAAAAGTGAATAAGACAAAAGAAATGTAGGATATGATTTAGGGCTCATAGCTTCTTAGACAAAGGATAGATTATTGAGACGTTGTCTCGGCTGAGTGTTTTAACCTGCAATCTAATGCTCAGTTCCTGACATGAGCCACTTTGACTTCCTTGCCCTCAAACCATGATTGCCTGGGCTCTTAGAATTCTCAGTATTCTGAAATACAGCTACAAGGCAAATATTTGATTTGACAGGTCTGTGATTTTCTTTTCTTTTTTTTTTTTTTTGGAACAGAGTCTCTGTCACCTTGGGCAGAGTGCTGTGGCCTCAGCATAGTTCACAGCAACCTCCAACTCTTGGTTGCAAGGTACCCTTCTGCCTCAGCCTCCTGAGTAACTGGGACTACAGGTGCCTGCTAAAACACTCAGCTGATTTTTTCTATTTTTGATAGAGACAGGGTCTCACTCTTGTCCATGCTGGTCTCAAACTCCTGAGATCAAGCAATCCTCCTGTCTGGGTCTCCCAAAGTGCTAGGATTGCAACCATGAGCCACTGTGCTCAGCCAGGACTGTGGTTTTCTTTTCTTTTCTTTTTCTTTTTCTTTTTTTTTTTTTGAGATCGTGTCTCATGATGTTGCCCTCGGTAGAGTGCAACATGGTGTCATGGTGTCAAAGTTCACAGCTACATCAAACTCTTAGGCTTAGGTGATTCTGTTGCCTCAGCCTCTCAAGTAGCTAGGATTTCAGGTGCCTGCCACAATGCCCGGCTATTTTTTTTTTCAGTTTTTGGCCGGGGCTGGGTTTGAACCCACTACCTCTGGCATATGGGACCCTCACCCTACTCCTTTGAGCCACATTGTTGTTTGGCAGGCCGGGTCAGGTTCAAACCCTCTGGCTCTGATGTATGTGGCTGGTGCCCTAGCTGCTGAGCTACAGGCACTGAGCCAGGACTGTGGTTTTCAACTCCTGTTTTCTTTCCTAAGTCGATCAACAAAGATGAACTAATACAAGTCAACCACAAGATTCCTCTTTAAACCTGTATCAAATCCTGAGCAGCCAATTTTCTGCTACCTGTCCCTGCTTTTCTTTAACTGTTGAGAATGAAAACATACAGAGGAGCCAGGTCAGCTGGCTCATGCCTGTAATTCCAGCACTTTGGGAGGCTGTGGCAGGAGGATCACTTGAGCCCAAGAGTTTGAGAACAGCCTGGACAACATAGTGAGACTTCATCTCTACAAAAAATAGGCAGGGCGAGGTGGCTCGCGCCAAGCACTCTGGGAGGGCAAAGCATGTGGATTGCTGGAGCTCACAAGTTTGAGACCAGTCTGAGCAAGAGTGAGACCCCATCTCTACTAAAAATAGAAAAAACTAAGCAGGTGTTGTGGTGCATGCTTGTAGTCACAGATACACAAGACATTGAGGCAGGAGGTTGAACCCAGAAGTTGGAGGTTGCTGTGAGCTGGGCTGATGCCAAGATACTCTGGCCTAGGCAGCAGAGTGAGACTCCATCTCAAATAAATAAATAATAAAAATTTAGGGTGGTGCCTGTGGCTCAGTTAGTAGGGTGTCAGCCCCATATACCAAGGGTGGTGAGTTCAAGCCCAGCCCCAGTCAAACTGCAACAATAAAAAATAAATAAATAAAAATAAATTTTAGGCTCGGCGCCTGTGGCTCAATCGGCTAAGGTGCCAACCACGTACACCTAAGGTGGCGGGTTCGAGTCCCCAGCCTGGGCCCGCCAAACAACAATGATGGCTGCAACCAAAAAATGGCCGGGCGTTGTGGCGGGCGCCTGTGGTCCCAGCTACTTGGGAGGTGGAGGCAGGAGACTCGCTTGAGCCCAGGAGTTGGAGGTTGCTATGAGCT
>CAUYQV010020735.1:0-15126 GCA_963574575.1 Galagoides demidoff | reverse complement strand
CTGGAAAATATTCTTCTTAGCAAAGTATCTCAAGAATGGAAGAAAAAATATTCAATGTACTCAACCCTATTATGAAACTAATTTTTAGCTATCATAGGAAAGCTATAACCCAATTTTAGCCCAAGAATACGGGGAAAGGGGGAGGATAAGTGGAGGGAGGGTGATTGCTAGGATCACGCCTATGATTTATCCTATAAGGGTACATGTGAATCTTTCTAAATGTGGAATATAAATGTCTTAACACAACTATGAGAATGACATGAAGGCTTTGTTGGCCAATTGGATGAAAGTATTTCAAATTGTATATGGAAGCAACACACTGTACCCCATGATAGTATTAATGTGCACAACTATGATTTAATAAAAAATTAAATAAATAAATAAAGAGAGCAGCTCTGTGATGATTACTGTAAATTTAAAAGTAGACAGCATGGAGTGAAAACTGTATAAGTGGTACAGCTTGGGGCAAAAAATCCTGCAAATCTTAAAAAACTCAGTGGAATATAGAATTAAACAATTCAGAAATAAGACCAGTCTTCACAGTTGGTAGATTTTTTTTTTTTCACATCCCTGGAAATTCTGGCTACAGAGTGAATGCTATACTTGGCAAATCCTACAAAGTTTGATGCTCAAAAAGTGAGCCTATAGGACATGTTGTACCAAGGTGGAGCCTTTTTCTATTTCAAATGTAAGTTATACTATACAGAAACTGCTCTCTTAATTTCTCCTTCCTAAAGATGTCTATCAGTTGCTTAGTGAAGAAAGTTCATTTTTTAAACTTAAACCTAGTTGGTGTTGATGATTTTATCATTAAGAATTACATTAAAGGTAACCAAATAGTAAACAAATTTATGTTTTTAATAAATTAATTTAGTCATTAAAAAATGGTTTTGTACATGCACAAAGTTTTTTTGTGTCTACCTAGTTCTTCACCCAAAAGAGCTACATCATGATATGGACATAGCTAGTGAATTGTATTTTTGAAGATATTTACTCCTGTCTTATTAGTGAACAACCAGTATCTGCCAAAAAAAAAAAATAGGAAGAGGATCTTTAAAGATGAAAAATGGTGCAAAGTTATAAATAGTATTTTTTTTTTTTGACAGCAAAAATTAACATTCACTTCTTACCAAAGTAAAGACTTGAGCCAAGAACATTGTATAACCTCAGGTCAGAAAAAAATTCTCCAATGTTTTGCTGGCTCTAAAATCCTATTATTCTGATTCACCAGCGTGAATGGCAGATAGTTTTTTTTCTATCATCCGTATTATACGTGCATTTATAATTGCTTCCACTAAACTTGCAGAGACACTGTAAAAAAGAAAAGAGAAAATACATAACTATAGTCACTTTGACATTTTTATTGGCTTAAAAAAGGAACAGTAACATAACAGCATGGTCTCAGAAAGGAGAGATATTCATATGTTTGAGACTACTTTTAACCTCATGAACATTGTTTGAAATCTGCTGTAGAGAAAAATCATCATTTTGCAGAATGTACTAGTTTGCTACCACAGTCCCACAGACTGGGATGATGAAACAATAGCAGTAGACTGTCATGGGATTGGTTCTTTCTGAGAGCTAGGACGGGTTCTAGTCCTCCCACCTTGCCTTGTGCATGGCCTTCTCCTTGCATCTACACATCATTTTCCTCCTGTCTGTATCTGTGTCCTAATTTCTGCCTCTTCCAAGCATACCAGTAGTACTGGATTAGGACCCACCAATATACACACCTCATTTTAATTTGATTACCTCTATAAAGACCTTAGTTTCAAATACACTCACTTTCTGAGATACTAAGGGTTAGGACTTCAATATATGTTGATTTCTGAGGGAGACCCAATTCAGCCTATAACACCCTACCCTCGGACCCTCCCAAATTCATGTCTTTCTTACAGAAATACATTAACCTTATCCCAAGGGATCCAAAAGTTTTAATGTACTTCTACTTTAGGCCCAAAATCTCACCTAAATATCAACTAACACAAGTATAGATAAGATGGGAGGTAAGATTTACATTGAGCGATTCCCTGCTGGCTGTGAACCTGTAACAGCAGACATGATATATTTTTCCAAAGTGCAATGCTGAGACAGGCATAGGATAGACACAAAAAATCAGAAACTAGAAAGGTGTGATTGTTCCCAAGCAAGCCCCAAACCCCAGCAGGTCATTATGTTTTAAAGCTGCAGAACAACCCTTTGTCTGGAGTTTCTCTGCCCTCCACAATCCAGACAGACCAGGATGGTGCTTCCTTCCCCCAGCCTGGGAGACCTTGACCCGGGCCTTTGGCGTAGGCCTAGCTCACTGGAACAGGAGAAGATGACCCCATTCACGGGGCCTGTGCCCTTGAGGGGGCACTTCATAAATTAAAAATTTGAACCTCCACTCACAGGGGAAACTGAGTATGATGTCGTATTTTGATACTTTACCAGGCGTCCTCAAACTACGGCCAGCGGGCCACATGTGGCCCACCCAGGACATTTATCTGGCCATGGGGTGTTTTTGACACTGCTGCCTGTCCTGCTTAGCAGCCGACTTGTGCTAGGGCCTGCAGTCCCGCCCTCCAACAGTCTGAGGGACAGTGAACTGGCCCCCTGTTTAAAAAGTTTGAGGACTCCTACTAGAAAAACCAGAGTATGTCTTAGAACCTTCAGGTACTTTTTAATGAAATTGGTCATCTGTCTTAATACAATTTACTACATTTTGTATTTGCTAATTGTATCCCTTTTAACATGTTCTCCTGTCCTTTCTGCTTTTTAAAGAATACATATATATATATAGCAGAGACAGAGTCTCACTTTATTGCCCTAGATAGAGTGCCATGGCGTCACACAGCTCACAGCAACCTCCAACTCCTGGGTTTAGGCGATTCTCTTACCTTAGCCTGCTGAGTAGCTGGGACTACAGGCGCCCACCACAACACCCGGGACTTTTTTGTTGCAGTTTGACCTGGGTGAGGCCGGCGCCCTACCCACTTAGTCACAGGCACCGCCCCAAGTATATATTTTTAATTATTATGGGTGCATAAAACTTGTACATATTTATAGGGTCCATAGATGTTTGAATATAGGCATGTGAAGTGTAATAGCAGAATCTAGGTAACTAAGTACTCATCACATCAAGCCTTTATCGTTTTGTGTTAGAATACTCCATTTCTACTCTTTTAGTTATCTTAATGCACACCATAACTTACTGTTGACTATAGCCACTGTTGTGCTTTCCAATGTTGTTTATCCGATTTGTATACTTCTATTGGAAGCAGTGATATTGATAGCCCTGACTCTGCACTAGCCTAGTCTAATGTGTGTGATTGGGTCTTAGTTTTCAACAAGGAAGAAAAAGCCAATATTTTATGTTTTATTAAGTCATAAACACATAGATCATGTATACATTAATGCATTTGGGGGTACAATGTGCTAATTTTAAATACAACTTGGAATGCTTACATGAAACTAGTTAATATAGCCTTCACCTCATTTACTTAATTATTGTGTTAAGACATTTATACTCCATGCTTTATAGATTTGACATGTACCCTTTCAATATGCACCATGGGCGTTTTTTAATATAGAAATGCTGATAGGGTAAGGTTAGAAAATAAAGAAAAATATTTGTGTTTGTGTTTTAAGCTAAGACTAAAACTGTTTAAAACAAAAAAAGTTTATGAAATAAAGGATAAAAGAATTGCTAACTGATGCTGTTAAGTTGCTTCAACTTTCAGAGTTTCAGGATTCTTATCTTAAAATACATATGGTAATACCTCCAAGAAATTAAAATAAAGAAAATAATGTAGTATGTCATGGACTTCATTGGAAGTCAATGTTATTATTAAGCGGGGTTATTTACTAAGAAATTAGGCCAGATGAATCTTAAACTTCCATCCATCCTTCAAATGTGTAGATACTTTGAGTCTTGTAAAATCCATGACAGAAATCTCAGACTTTTAAATAAACTTTCTGATTTATTCACACCTACTTAGACTGGCATAAAACATCATTAAGGAAAGTATAGGTGGCAGAGGAGAAGCAATACATGAGATTTTAAGAGATTAATTTTAATTTAAATATTTCTTTTCATATTAAACATCCTAGAACATTCAAATCAATTGGATAAGGGAGAAACTGTCTTCCAAGGACTTTTTAGGAATCTAGACATAAAGAACATTCTCTCTTTTGCACTCAAATATTCGAGTTGCAGGGAGTGTAGTATTCACTTAGACAGCAGAATATAAAGGAAACAGCAAGGGCTATGGCTTCAGAAAGACAAAAAATAGAATGTTAACTCCATCCTATAATAGCTGAGGGGTATAGAACATGCCTCTTTTGCTGGGTCTTAATAAAATCACTTATGGAAGTGATGAGTGTGATGGCCGGGCAGACTGCCCATCTGACATTAAGACAACAACACAGATGCAAATTAGTGTGGTGTAATTGGGAAGCACAGGGCAGTTACTTATTTGGGCACTATCCAACTTTTTAAAAAACCCAAATCTCAAGAAAAAAATATATAAAAGAAAGACACAAGATGTTAAACATTCCTCTCTACCTAACCTATGCGGATATTCACTGAAATAATGAAAACTTACATTTTTTCATAAGCCATGCTATTATCATTCTCTTTAGATTTTTTTTTTCTGACACAAGTTGAAGATGCATTTAAGAGCCTCAATATTTGCCTTCCATCTTTTAAAATGGCGCATATTGCAGGGGTACCTGTCAAATCTATTAAAAGTAGAGTATAAATGGATTACCATAATAATTAAGTGAGTGAGGCGAAGGTGATGCTAACCAGTTTGATGTAAGTATTCCAAATTATACATAAAATCAGCACACTGTACCCCATAAATGCATTAGTGTACACAGCTAATAAAACATTAAGAGAAAAAAATGTAAAGTTTATGAGTTAAAGTTTTCTCATTTTTTACATCTAAACTCATTTTTGTCCATCAGAGGTGTTACGAAAATTGTGAAATTTTTTTTTTCTGGATTAAGCAGAAGGAAAAACCTGAACATTGTCTCTATGTTCTGCCTGGAAAACGATCCCAAATCTCCTGAGAGTGGCGCTCACTTGGCACAGCCCCACCTGTGCTCATCTAGTCGGTGAAATTCATTAGCAGCAGCATGCCCGTCTGGGGAGCCAGGCCTGCTTGGCCACAAGGAGGTATTTACCTAGAATGTTAGATTTACTTCATGTTTATTTTATCAGGAAATACGAAGGTTTTCAGCATGAACTCTCTACCTGTTTTTCATCATTTTGTCATTTAACGGTATAACATTTTCTAGTTCACTAAAGCATGGTGAATGCATTATACGATAACATGGTTACTTTCGGCAACTATAATATTCTTGCAAGACAGAAACTTTTTTCATGTATATTTGAGTAATTCAAGAAGAAAGATGAGCTTACTTATACATTAGGTGGAAAGCATTTTTTTTTTTCCTGGAAACAAATGAGAAGAAGAAATGTTTCTAAAACTTACAGAAAATAATGGGCGATGCGCCTAAAGGAAAATTTGGCAATGTTTAATGAAACGAATTACGGAAGAAAATCCTCTTTCGGTAAGGTTAAGCCTTCGGGGGGAAGGAAAAGTCACCTGGGTGAAGGCTTCTCAAGGTTAAGTAAGTAAGTTAAGATGAAGGCTGTGATCAAAAACAATAGAATATCAGAACTGAAATCAGAAAAGCTAAGTTAAATAGTACCTTAGTCACTTTGTTATATTTCAAGTTTATGACATTGACTCCACATACAATAATTGCATTATCTTACATCCTGCTCAGCATTCATTAGTAATTCTGTTTGTCAGTTTGAGAAAGCCATTAGATATTTGAATAGAATAGCTAGTCTTATGCTGTCATGTAATATTTAAAAATAAATGAGATAGATAATTGCAGTGACTATGGTATGAAAACTATTAAAAATCATTGTTTATGTAATATAAAATTATTCTTATTGTATTACATACATAATAGCATTAATTATATTTTATGCTTATTTTGAGACAATCAGAGGTTTGCTGGAAGTTGCAAAAAGTATACAGGGGGATCCCAGTCACCCTTTAACCAGCCTCCCCAAAGTAACATCCTGTATAACACTGGTAAAATATTAACACCAGGAACCTGACATGGTACAATCACAGTTTATTTAGACATCACCATCTTCACAAGCACGCCTTTGTGTGTGTATAATTCTATCCAGTTCTGTCACATAAGTGTCTCCACAATGCAGATGCAGAGCTGGGCCATCATTTAAAGGCTCTGTCTTGCTACCCCTTGGTAGTCACAATTCCATCCCACCTCTAAACCCCACTCTCTAATAACTGGAAACTAGCAGTATATTTCCCATGTCTCTTGTTTTATTCTATCAAGAATGCTATGTGAACAGAATACATATGTAGTATGTAACTTTTTAAAATTAGCTTTCTTTTTATTACCTTGATATCTGTACAAGATTTTGTCCATACCAAATTGTGTTTTGTTTTCTTTTTTGAGACAGAGTCTTACTATGTCGCCCTTGATAGAGTGCTGTAGCATCACAGCTCACAGCAACCTCAAACACTTGGACCCAAGAGATTCTTTTGCCTCAGCCTGCCATGTAGCTGGGACTACAGGTGCTTGCCACTACGCCCAGCTATTTTGTGCTGCAGTTGTCATTGCTGCCTAGCTGGCCTGGGTTGGGTTTGAACTGCCAGCCTCAGTGTATGTGGCTGATGCAGTAACCACTGTGCTACAAGCGCCAAGTCCAGTTGTGTCTTTTTATCGTTGAGTTGCATTTCACGATGTGAATGTACTGCAGTTTACTTAACCAATCACCAGTTAAAGGAGATTTGCATTATTCTCAGTTTTTTCTGCTTATTAATAGGGATGCTATGAAGAACCTTCAAGAATCTTCAAGTTCTGAATCTGCAAATTCAACTATTTGCTGATGGAAAAATTTTGACTTTTACAAAGATACAACTATTTCACCCTTCACAAAAATTAACCCAAAATGGACCACACTTATATGGGAAATGTAAAATTATAGAACTCCTAGAAGATAATCTGGAGGAAAATCTAACCAATCTTGGGTTTGGGAATGACTTTTGGATGTGACATCAAAAGCATGATCCATGACAAAAATAAGTAATATGCAACATTTTATTAATATTGCCAAGTTCTGCCTCATGAATCTAAACTGACTACTAGCATACACACAACTGCTCTCATTGGTATGTATTCTACGGAATTGAAAATTTACATCCACACAAAATCTTTCAAACAGATACTTATAGATTATAAAACTTTATTCATATTTGTTAATACTTGGAAGTAACAAAAGTGTCCTTCAATGAGGAGGATAAACAAATAAATTATAGTACATCCAAACAATGGGATATTATTCAGCATAAAAAATGAAGTACCAAGCTATGAAAGAATCTTAAATATTACTAAGTGAAATAAGCCAATCTGAAATGTATATGAATACATATTTCTAAGTGAAAGAATCCAAGCAGAAAAGTCTAAATACTAATCTTTCCACATCATAGCATCCATTAAAAGGCAACATTATGGAACAGTAAGACATCAGGGGTTAGTGAAGAGGAAGAGATGAACAGCCAGCACAGGGGATTTGTAGGGCAGTGGTAGCGTTCTCTGTGATACTGTATGGTGGATATGTGTCTTTATACATTTGTTAAAACCAACAGAATTTACAGCACTAAGAGTCTGGAAGAGTTTTTCCTACATTTTCTTCATGGTTGTTTACTGTTTCGAGTCTTATCATTTATGTCTTTAATCCATTTTGAATTTTTTTAAATTTTAGATTATTTTTGTATATGTAAAGAGACAGGGATCTTGTTTCATTTCCCTTCATGTAGCTATCCAGTTTTTCCAGCACCATTGATTGACTAGAGATTCCTTTCTCCATTCTATGACTTTGTCTTGTCTAAAATCAATTAGAATGGCAATTATTTTTAAAAGATAGATATTGGTGCAGATATGGCAGAAAAAAAACACTTATATGATATTGGCGGGACTGTGACTTAGTACAGCCTTTGTGGAAAGGAGTATGGAGATTCCTCAAAGAACTAAAGGAAGACCTACGATTTGATCTAGCAAACCCACTGCTGGGTATCTACCAAGGAAAATAAGGCATTATATCAATGTGCACCTGAATGCTTATTGCAACATAATTCACAATTGCAAAGATATGGAATCAGCCTATGTACTGTGTATGTACACACACACACACATATACACACACAATGGAGCACTACTCAGAGATAAAAAGAAATGAAATCATGTATTTTTAAACAACTTCCATGGAACTGGAAAACATTATCCTAATCAAAGTATCTCAAGAATGAATAAACAAATGCCAAATGTTCTCCCTAATAAGTGTGAGCTAAATGATGGTCATATAGTGCTGGAAAGGACATGAGGCTCTAAGAAGCAGGCGGGGGAGTTAAACCTCACCTCTCAGGCGCACCATACACTGCTCTGGTGACCCCGCCTGCAGCATTATTCACGTCATCCATCTAACAAAAACAAAAGCATCCACTTAATATTTTACAACAAAAAATAAAATAGACATTGATTTTCACATTTTCTGAGTATATTTTAAATCTTTAGAGTCTTAAAAAATAACACTAAAACTCACCAATATGCTTTTCACAATGAGGCCAGCAGTGATATATGTTCAATTACAAATTAAGTTATTCTGATGGATTACCTGCATCCAAAACAATGGCAATAACAGAGCAAAAGAGCGAGTGTGGCCACAGAGTGGAGGAGTGGGCAGAGATGACCCTGTCTGCTGAAGGTAGGAAAACGAGGTGTACCACCAACGTTAGTTTTTAGGATGCCCCGCTATCCCAGTAATTTCTTAGAAGCTTTAGCAATAGCAAACCCTAAATGACTTGTCTGACACAAAAACAAACCTGAAACAATGAATTCAGACAAGCAGCACTGATTTTAATAATGTCTGTTCATTAGAGAATGAAACAGAGGTTGGGTACCAGATGTCCTTTTGAGACTTTTCAGACAAGTCTCAAACTTTTCATCCTCTCTTGTATTGTAACATTCCCTTTAGTATTTATGTCTATGGTGCGGAGTAAATTTTTTCTTCTAAGATTGTTTTTCTAGAAAATAGTTTATATTCTAATAGGATAAAAAGTTATACATTCTCCAAAATACTGGAAAAGAATTAAACAAACAAACAAACAAAGCTGGTGTCGAAATGTCAATAACATGTTCTCAATTGCTTTTTCTGCTTATTTGTGGATGGAGTACTAGTAGGAAGCGAAGCCATTCTAAACCGTGGGTTTTAAAGATTTCTATTCACCACTTAAAAGATACCACACCGGTAGGCAGCCAGATCAGTAAATCTTGTCCAGTTCTTAACTGTAGATACACAAATCAATGGATGGAGGGAAAAATGCTGTACCGGCAGGTGAATTCAATAAATTTAAGTGTGGAAAGAATTAGGACTCTGTGGGTTTACTTAAAAATCATTCACTTTCCTATCTTCTTTAGACATTTATATTTCTAATATTATAATAATACAATTTCAGATTATGAACATGTTGGGTTAGAACTCTGCAACCTCAGGGCCGGGTTTCTTGTTTGCTTATTTAGTTTTTTGGGGGAGCGTCCTTCAAACTGTTAGGAAATGAATATGAGTGGTCAGGGGTACAGTATGTTCTTTGCTGTTGGCCGTGTTCTTACCACTGACCACTCACTCTTTTCTGGTCAGCCTTCTCGATAGTAGACCCACTACTAGGGGAGGCAAAGCAGTGGCAGTCGTAAGGGGAAAAAAGTAACAAAACATCCCTATGATGTCATCTGGTTATTATAATACAGGCAGTGATTTATCAAAAATTAGAGGTACCCAAAATTCAAAGATTTCTTGATAATTCCTGGAGCTGGGCAGATACCGATTGGTAGTTTCTGTTCAAAAGTGTACAAAGTCATTGCCTTCAATTATTCCTGCAAAATGTGCTTGGGAGTTTTCAGGACTCATTGATTTGAAATCATTAAAATAAGTCTTTAAAAACGAGATTGGGATCTATTGAGGTCTTTGCTGCTCGTACCTGATAAATTTATGATTATGACATTTTTAATGTCAAATATGGAATCAGTATACAACTTTTCCTATATGGTATACAGAGGTACATTACCTCTTATATTTAAAATTATTCTGAGAAACGTGCCATTCTCTGATGAGATCAGAAATGGAGCTCTTATTATATTATCGCATTTTGTCATTGGGACTCTTATCTTTCATTAACTTCAGCATCATTAAATACTTCTCAATTCTCCTTGGAAATGTTTTCTTGTCTTGATTTATTACCCTCGTTCATCTACTTTTGGTATTATCTGTCTCTCTGTTTTTCTCCTTCCATCTCGTGCTCAGTTTTTTCCTGACCATTTTTTTTCTACCAGGATTGGATATATCCAGGGTGCTGTTCTATTCTCCTTCATATGTTTTTCTTAGGAGACATTCACACTTTCATCTTTGGCAGCCATCTGTGAGTTTATGAGTCCCAGAATTCTATCTTCAGCCTCCCTTTGACTCATACTCCTAGTGGACAACTTCTTGGTTTCAGTTTGCCTTGGTGTCTCAGCAGCATGCTCAACTGAACAAATGTGTGATAATTTATTGGTTTGCTTCTATCTTTTGATCTATTTTTCCTTTTATGATGTTTTAGTCATTTTTTCCTTTCCATCTTTAGTGCTGCCATCCTAGTTTAAACCACGGCTTTCTCTTACCATCCTAATGTATTTGCAGAAATTCTTATAGGCTAGGTTTTTATTTTTAACCTTTTTTCTTTTAACTTATCCTCTGGAATAGTTTAAATCATCTCTAGATTACCTATAATATCTACTAAAATGTAAATGTTAAGTAAATAATTATACATTATATTTTTAAGTATTTATTTATTTGTTTTTGAATAACTATGTTTTATCCACAGTTGGTTGACTCCACACATGTGGAACCCCAGGATATGGAGGCTGGCTGCATGTACAAGCCAAAGAACACTTCTATCGCCAACTCAGAGAAACTCAAGGAAGAGATTCTCCCTAAGAAGCTTTGATTTTGAATTTCTAGACTCCAGAATTATGACAACTCTTTGCTGTTTAAACTATGCAGTTTGTGGCATATAATAGAGACCTTGGAAATTAATACTGTACGGTGCCTTGGGATTCTTCCTGATAGACAGTGTCTGCCTTCCCTTCAAACCTCATCTCCTAGTCCTCTCCTTCCCTCTCGCTACCCCAGCTTCCCTCAGGGCATCTGCCTGGGCTTCCAGCTCACCCCCATCCTACATGTTCTTCTCCCACTCTCGGGCTCATGCAGATGTCACCTTGAATGTGACCTCTTCAGAAGGGCCTTGGTTCCTCTGTCAACTCTTTCAATAGAGGAACTCAGTTTGTAATCCTATATTTATTTATCTGTAATTTGACTATATATATTTCCTCTTTAACTTATTTGGCCAGGAAAGGAACCTTGTCCCGATCCCTTGTAGGACTCGTACTTAGCGCTGTGCCTAGAAAACAGTCTTGCTCAATCCAGTCATGAAAGAAAGTCAGTTAAATCATTTAAAAATAGATCTGAAAAAGTTACTGGGAAGCTGGCTGCAGCAGGCAATGCTAATGCTGAATACTTTTAAACAAAAATGACCTTCATTCCCTGTAACTTGTGTGTCAGAAGATCCAGAAGTTCCTGAAATACCCATCACCATTAGCCTCAGAATAATAATAGTTTTTGACCACATTTGTGTCTTTTCCCAGCCACAAGTGAAGATTTGTACCTCATTGTCTTAATCTATGCAGACTTTCAAAATTAACATATATATTGTTACTTTCAAACTAAGAATTCTAAAATGAAGGTCGAATTATTTAAGGGCAGTCTCTGCCATTTTTTAATTTTTGTCCTTAACTATAGATTTGATCCCTTATGGCCAGTGTCTACCTTGATGAAATGGAGATGCTAAGGACTGACCTCCTTTCTCCCAGGATTGCAGTGAGCATTCGTTGGTCATTAGAAGACTAAAGATATTCCATGTATTTCCTTTGGTATAAATTGAAATGAATCTGTGCATTTAATTGTTGAAAGAAATCTTGAGGTGTGGACAGTGAAAAAATGTGGTCTAAATAGAAAACCATATTTTGCTAAGCTGATATAATCAGTCAGGTGCACGGTATTGCCTTGAATTTTCTGCTCTCCAACAATTTCCCAGATACTCACATGTATAAATGTAGTCTGCTGTTTCGAGACAACTATTAAGTGACAGAATAAACTTTAGAACATTTTAATGTAAAAGGAAGTTTTAAAGTTCCATGGGAAGTAATTTCATCTGAGAAATATAGTTATTTACAGGTTTGCTTACAGATGTAGTCTTCCTCCAAACGTTCTGGGCTCCCTCCCACTCCTCGTACCGACTCACCTCTGATTTCTCCCTCTGCCACTACTGCTAAACTTTGGGAAAACAAACATCCAAAACAACCAGTAACGTAAAATCTGTCACCTTGAACATTTCACACTTGGTGTGACTTATCAGACAACTCAGTGTAAGGGAGCACTGCTATGAAGTGAGAAGCCATGGGCTACATTCTATAAATAGATTGTAAAGGATTATTATGTCTCAGTGATGCTGGTGAGGATTAAACGAAATCACATATATTAAGTCATTCACCTAATCCTTTCTCACAGTAAACAGAGAATATGTGGTAGATCATTTAATAGCTCTTCTCAAATGTAGAGCTCGGGCTAACCACACACACTGTGTATGACATGCATAGAAAGCTCGAGAGAAAATATGGCATTTTTTCAGTGCAGTATAAGTGTTTCTTGATGGCAGGTAATAGAAAACATAGGCACCTGTTTACTATAGCAGAAAGTGTACATCCTACAGATATTTAGGATAAACTGTTAAATTTGTAAAGCATGTTTCTGTGTCCACCTATCCAAGCTTCTTTGAGTGGTCTCCGGCCCCAGTTGGAGCATTTTTTGGAACTCTTAAGGCTCAGTTCACATTAAATTTGTGTCCATAAAACCTATCAACATGAAATTTCTAATAATTGTATGAATTCCCACAACACCAAAAAGATTCTGTGCCTTACTTACCAGACAAAGAATCGGATACAAGTCTATTCAGCATGCTAAAAACATTGTATTCATCTTTAGGCACAATGACTTACAGATTTTTATTGTAATTGGGTAATATGCAGAGAACAAAGATTTTGAAGTCAACAATCTCAGTCAGTCAGATAATTGACATGCAAATATAAGATTTCTTTCTTTCTTTCTTTTTTTAGAGACAGTGTCTCATTTTATCATTCTCAGTAAAGTGTCATGATCTCACAGCTCACAGCAACTTCCAGCTCTTGGGCTTCAGCAATTCTCTTGCCTCAGCCTCCCGAGTAGCTGGGACTACAGGCACCCGCCACAATGCCTGGCCATTTTCTTGTTGTTTGGCTGGGGCTGGGTTTGAACCTACCACCCTTGGTATGTGGAACCAGTGCCCTATCCACTAAGTCACAGGCGCTGCCCCAAATATAAGATTTCTTACCATTTCAAGGATTATGTTCCCATGTATTTAAGAAACACACTAATAGCTGCCTGGAAAGATCAATGGTACAATTTAGTAAAAAGCCTACCAAAACAGTAGATACATAGCAGGCCCATAAAAATAATAGACATATTATTCTAAATTTTTCCTGTGAATAGGATTGAGCATATCTAAACTTACAAAAATGAAGATAAATTTTTCTAAAAGTACAATTATAAGTTGTTCTAATTTCTTCCTAATGGTGATTGGCCAGCCTTTAAATATTGAACTAACTTTCAAAATAAAATCATCTTTTTCTTCCATTTATTTCAATTACTACGTCTAGGGTAAGACAGAAAGTTGCTTTTTGGGGGATCTTCTCTCTCTGGAATGAAGTAATAAATAGGTGGATATTTTAACCGTTGTTTAAAAATGAAGGTAAAATATGAATGTTCTACTTCCTATAATTGATTACATTATCCTTTAATGTGTCTGGAACTTAGCCAAGCTTTAATTAGAACTCCTGAATTTGATTTTGTTTTAAGGACACTTATGATACTTGCTATCATAACTTCGGGGTTTTTTTTTTTATGTTTAGGGCTTATTCATCAAAATAACATTCTTGGCACTATATGTGCTTTGAAGATGTGAAGACCAATGCATTAGAAATATCTAAAATGTCTTTGAGTGTTTACATTCAGAATATGACCAGGAATAGTTGATTGACTATTCAAACTACAAACTCAAACTCCAAGTTAAAAGATCACCTTGGCATTCATTCATTCTCTCAATTTAAGGCAGTTGGCTATGGTGGAAAGAACACCAGCCCTGGAGATAAAAGACTCAGGATAGATGGTCCTGTCTATGTGACCTCTAGTCCCTGAAGTTAAATTACCCATGAAATAAGTTAAAAAGTCTACTCTTTTCTTAGGGGGCTGACAGGCCTAAATGATAAAACACATTTCAAGGATTTCAAAATGCAATAAAGTGAAAACTATTCATATACAAATATTTGTTGAATATCTACTATGAGGGAAGCCCTGGGGGAAGAGGACAATTCAGATGAATTTATGGCTGCAGCCGGTGTGCAGTCTGGTATAGTAGCAACGATCTGTGAAAACCTAAACTTCACTTCAGAAAGGAATATATCCTGAAGGAATGTTAGTGACTCGGCAAATTCTAATAATAATAGTGTCACATTTAATATGAAAAACGTGATGATTTTTACCAATTGATTTTTTTTAAAAGATGATTTTAAACTGACTAAAAACATCACACACCAGTTGAACATAAAAAATTGTAAACTGAACAAAACCAAAATAAAGATAGCTAAATCTCTGGGAGAAGAATAGGTAATTTTCTCTTTCTTCTCTGTACTTCTTCCTAACAGTGTCATAATAATGTTCTCCACCTTGCTGAGGTTTTCTTTTTTTTTTCTTTTTTTTTTTTTTGAGATGGAGCCTCAAGCTATCCCCCTGGGTAGAGTGCCATGGCATCACAGCTCATAGCAACCTCCAACTCCTGGACTCAAGTGAGTCTCCTGCCTCCACCTCCCAAGTAGCTGGGACCACAGGCGCCCACCACAACACCCAGCCAT
>CAUYQV010020733.1:0-10854 GCA_963574575.1 Galagoides demidoff | reverse complement strand
CCTCAGGAAGGTTGAAGTGTGCTCCTCAATCTTCTCTCTTGGCTCTGCTCCAAACCATCAGCTAATTAGCTAAACTTCTGTCCTTTCAGCCTCCTTCTGGATGGGAGCTTCTGTAAAAAGCTGGCTGCAGTCCACCATCTTGGCTCTGCCCCCCATTATTTTTAATCTTTATCATCCATGAGAAAGGTTACATCTCACAAAATTAGCACCTTTTATAAGTTAGCTGCTCCATCTCAACTGCCACCACGATAGTCCTGGGAACACCCTGGCTGTGGCCCTGAACCTGTAAGAAAGTCATAGTGAGTCAGGGCCATGCCAACTCAGCTTTCAGTTCTGGGTCTTTGACCAACGACCCTCAGGGGCTCGCTTGGCACAGCACACTAACAGCTCACAACCAGGCCCCTACGACAAGCAACATGCCCTCTGCCAGTTTTGAGGACATGTTTCATATTCCTGATCATCCTGAAACATGCAGCACACAGCAGGACCGTGAGGTGCAGTGCTTGCTGCATCCCCTTCCTGGCACTGAACATGACGTAGGTAAGGTCCTGCAAGTCTCTGCTGAGCCCTGGGCCCCTTGGAGCACTCTGAGTACTGGCCAGACCACCTGAAGAGGCCTTCCATCTCTCATTTGCATCAGTCTGGACTTCATTTGCATGAGGTAACTCCAGAGAGTCAACAAATCTCCTCTAAAGATATGGTCTGGCCCCATGCTCTGGGCCCACCACAGTTAACACTGGCAGGAATGCTGAGACATCCACTGACCATGGCAAACAGTTCTGGAGTCTCATTTGGGTTGTAAATAGAATCACTCCAGGCTTCCTGAAGAGGCTCCCCAGCACCCATAGCATTGTGGGAGGTGAGCATCCCTGCGCTCCAAATTTAGGCTCTCCATTTAAAACTGCAAACACACCCACCCCCAAATCACCCTAATTTATTCACCATCACAGCTAGACTGTTCACTCATCTTCACATTTTAAAAGATAAGCACTCCAATCAGGTAGAAAATCCAAAGGATATTTTTGCATGAATTACCAAAACACAACCTACTCACCATTATGTAAATGTGAAATCATGTTAGCACAAGTGAATGGAAGTTATAAACTCATTCATTCCACGAGCATTTAGGGAGAACCTCCAGTGTCCCAGATTCTGTGCAGAGGCTCCCACTGACCTCATTTCCACATCACTTCACTCTTCCCCTTCTCAAGATCTCTGTAGTCCCAGATACTTGGGAGGCTGAGGCAAGAGGCTCTCTTGAGCCCAAGGACCTTCCCTCATAAGGACTCAAATATACCAGCCCTGAGCTGCCTCTACGGAGGAGCTCACTAACAAGCAAAATATGGGATAAGAGAGAAAGGAAGAGAAATATAGACAAAAAGAGCAGAAAAGAGTGAAGGAAAAGGCTAAGGGGGGAAATGAGAAGAGAGTGTACTGAAGAAGAACGACCTCAGAGAAAAGGAAGACACAGAAGGGACTCTGCTGTTCGTGGAGAAGAAAAATGAAAGCAAAGAGGAATCTATACCTGGCCCTCATCCTCTAACCAGGTAGGATTTGACCAAGCAGCTCAGAATCTAAAGGGAGCCCTGGAAGATTAAGGATAGACATTCTCCAATCCTTCTCCAATTGCCTTTACCCAAGACTTAAAGCTTCTGAAGGAGCTAAGGAAATTTCACCCCAAAATATGACTATTTGGTATAAAGAATACTTTAAATTAAACGTCATTCCAGATCATAAAGCATTTGGAAAGTGAAAGGTATTGCAGTGGTGCCCAGAGACGAGATGGGAGTGGAGATGGTCAAGCCAATTTCACTGAAAGGGACAGGGCAGGGCAAAGATGGTGTCTGCAGGGGGAGTAGGGTATGCTAGGCGGTTAGCAACCCCTTGCATATAGGGCAGTAGGGAGTGGGCAAATTCCACAACTTGCCTGAGGGCTTTGGTGAGTTCGGGTCCTTTGACTCAAATTTCTTCAGGGGGTGAGGCCAACTTTGTGTTCTTTATTTGGGGGGGAGGGTTCCTGTGGGGCACAGGCTCCCCAATAAAAGAGACTTTTCCTCTGTCTATATAAAACCTAGCTGACCTGATCAAAAGATCAAAAGGGGGCAGCTGACTACCTTTTCTTCCCCCTGAAAGCTAGGAAACCTGGCTCAGATTATTTAAAACAAAACACCTGTCTCTCAGGTTAATTTACAAGTCAGCCTGCCCCCCATTCATCCTCCCTAGCAACCACTTGTTGTACCTATATTCCATACTTCCCCATCCCTTCTAAAAGGCATCCGTAAAGGTATCTGACCCTCATTGAGACCTTGGGTAATTACTCTTGTGATTCTCCCCACGCACAAGGTATTAGGAAATAAACATTAATAAAAATTGTGAGTTGATCTTTCAGTGAACTTCTGGTGCAAGGGCAAGCTTCCCCTTGCCCCTACACCTCCTATAACAGGCACAGGCAAATGGGATTCTATTCCACTTCTGCTGAGTCTCTCCAGTGACAAGGACCTCACTCTCCCAGTAGGCACCTCTGTCCATCTTAACTATACTGGAAATCCATTCTTCCTCACCCCAAAGAAAAGAAGGTGGTAAATAAAATGACCTCTAGCCCCCACCCCCACTCTCCGATTTTAAAAGTTAGCAATGCACTAAATCAAAAACCCGCTGATCTGTGTGTGGTCCTCCCTGACCTCACCAAGACACTGCTGGAGCCAGCCAACTTGAACAGACTACCACCCGAGCTGGAGCTCCATTAGCGCTTGTCTCCACAGCCTTTGCTGACAATGACAAATGGTACAGAGTGTAAGGAACCCACTGGAAGGTGCCACGTCTTGGTGAGAGGAAGGCAGAGGCTGGGAATGCATTAATCAGCATTGGAGTGCACTGGGCCCAAGCAGTGCCTGTGCCGGGCAGGGAGATCATACAATTTTCCACTGAACAAGTTTTTACTACAAATGATCTACTGTGGGTCGACTACATGCCTGGCCTGGGAACATATAAACATAGAGCTAGTGGGAGACATAGCTATCCCAATAACTCAGCAGGCTCAACTTGGTAACAACGCAAGGCAGAGGGAATCTGGTGCGAGGAGAGGAATCAGCACGCTCTGTGTAAGGAGAATTCTTATTTTGTCCAGGGAGAGAAAACATCCCCCAGCACCTGAAGGCAGAATCGGAATCCTTGTTCCCAAAGCAATCTCACTACACTTTTTTTTTTTTAATTCAAGAAAACTGTAACCCAGGTAACATGGTAAGTCATAAAATCTTTTCCTGAAACATGAATTTTCATCAGGGTATCTTTGATAGGAGAAATGACCTAAAAACCTATCATCAGTCGAATGTAAATAAAGATGTCATAATTTTTCAGACCATTAAGTCAGAAGCCTTCATCTCTCTGTATGAAAGAGATACACAGAATATTGTCAAGGAAGTCTCATAAAAACGCTTTTAAAGTGTTCCAAAAGGTTTATAAAATTATCTGATAACTGTGACAAACTCCTCAAAATTCATCTCCTCTAAATTAAGCCCCACAGAGACAGTGGCATCACTAACAGTTTTTTAACTAAGATGATTGTGATTAAAGGTACTGGGGAAGAAAAGAAAACCTTCCCCCAAATTATCAAATTTAAATAATTTAATTAGATGAACATTCAGGAATAAAATAAAAATGGGGGCAACAAACTCCCATATCTTGAAATTAATGGCATTCTCTGTGTTCTTCCACTCTATATTCAATTAATAAAGGGCTCTGGACAGGAGGGTAATTTTCTTCTCTATTCACAGGATTTCAAGGTGAGCAGCTAATAACTTGCAGTAGGTTGCTTGCTTAAGATTAATGGTGTTCAGCAAGGAGCATTATAATTTAGAGCCGTCAAGCCCAGGAGAATGAATGGACAAAAGTACATGATGGACTTGGCTGCCAGTGGTCCTCAGGACCACAAAGCACCAGCTGGAGAAGAAAAGTCCCCCAATAGTCAAATCTCCAAGCTTGGGTTTCCTCTTTGAAATGTTGAGACAGTCTGAAAGGAGACACGACCAGCTCCACGTGGATACGCACAGGGAATTTCAAGCTTGTGAACAAAGCCCCTGCCCATTGTGCAGGTTCTTGGCAAACAGGGTCACAGGGACTTCAGGCACTCGGCGGCAGTCACGCCATGCCTGAGCCCCTCTCTTAGCAGCATGTGCAAAGCATCTCACTTTGTGACTCCTTCTTCTGGGTCACACACTTCCAGTGGCACCACTGTAAGTCACGTGTATTTTTGGTGACCACAGGGCCACCTCTCAGCCACCCCAGGAGTGTACCATATATCAACAGCCAAGAATGTAACCAGGGGACAAAGATAAGTCTCCAACACAAAATCTGCTGTTTCTTCACTTCCTGGAAACCCCTTCCTTCCTCAAAACATGGGGACCAAAAAGTTTGGGGTCAGAGGCAAGGAAACACCCTGGCCGGCTCCCTGTCTAACTGCATTGCTGGGCCTTCACTCTACCATGAACACGGATGTCAGAGCATAAGCCGAGTATAGGGTGAGCTGGGTCAGTGGTTCTCAACTAGGGGCAGAACTATCACCACCCCATGGGGACACGGAGAAACACTTATTGCTCTGGGTGGCCGAGATGGGTGGGTCACTTGAGCTTGGGAGTTCGAGACAAGCCTGAACAAGAGCAAGACCCCATTGCTACTAAAAATAGAAAAACTAGCCTGGTGTCATGGCACATGCTTATAGTCTCAGCTACTCAGGAGACTGAGGAGTGCTCAAGCTCAGGAGTTTGAAGTTGCTGTGAGCTTTGACGCCACAGCACTTTACCCAAGACAACACAGTGAGACTGTCGCAGAAACAAAAACAAAACATTTGGTGGGGGGTGCTGTTTGGAAATGAACCAATAGTGGTGGTGGTGGGTAAATGGCACTCAGTGTGCCACACTGAGGAAGTGTCCCTCCCCACACACCAAAAGTCTCTGTTTAAAAAGATTGATCTCATCTATTCATATTGTTTGACAGAAAACAAAACTGAGATTCAGAGATGCCAAGCATTCTGCCTCTTACTCAGGTCCTTACTTCACCACCAGGAAAGGTAGAAGCAGTAATCACAGTGGGGCAGATATCATCTAATAAGCCATGACCTTGACCCTGGGGTGAGGGCTTTGCCTACTTTATTTCATTAACTCTGCATAGGATATTGAGAAAAATCTAATCACACAAGGGAGACTAACTTGTCTGAGGTCACACCGCCTGGAAGTGTCAGGCCTGAGACTCTCCTTGAGGACTGGCAGGTGAGTGGTGGTTAAGGCCATTCCAAGCCATCCCCTCCCTACCCCCTACCCCCATCACAAAGTGCTCCTCTGCTAGGGCCTTTAGGAAGTGCAGCAGGCCTGGGAAAATGTACCTTCCCACCCTGAAAAATAACTTAGAAACTGACACCAAAGGCTTAGGAGCTGTCTGGACAATGGCCAAATACAAGATGTAAGAGGAAACATGAGGGGTGGTGGTGGTAAAGTAAACAGCAAAGGTAAATCCAATTGAATCCCTGAAGGAGAATGTGGGTAGAGGGCTTGAGACTCAGGGCAAGCTCATGTGTCATTCTCTTGCTCCTACAGAGGACTGCTGGTCCCAGCTCTCATCAGCATAGGAGGATTCCTAAGATTGAGATTCACAGATCTGATGCTAGGAATCAGGATGCAGGTAGCAAATCAGAACTCATGGAAGGATGGGAGGGAGGGGTGCACAGCCAATTGCCATGGAAGGCAAAGGATGACTGGGCCTCAGCTCTGATTTCCCTCACACGGAGAAAAGTTGACAGAAAGCCATCCTTTTCACCCAAGAGCCTTGGCATGTGCAGGGCATTCATACAGTAGGGTCCTATCCTGGTCTCTCCAGTATGTTCCCTTCACCCAATATGTGGACCAAGGCGCCATCTGCTTTCCTGACCATTTTAACTGGTCAGGCACACCCCTGTGTGCTGCCTAGCCCTCTGGGATAACTCTATCCAGGAACCAACCACACTATACTAAAGTTGGTTATTCATTGGTCTTATCCCCAGCAAGATCCTACTGTGTGGGAAGGGGCCAAGCACCTTGTGCAGCACCTGCCACCACGCCTGACATGCTGGAGGCACAGAGGCCCTGCTCCTCCTCATCCTGCGGCCTCTGCCTGGTACTCTGCACTCCAAGGCACCATGACCATCTCCCTCCCAACTGTCCTTTCAGCTTCCAGTGTGATAGTTGTTTCTCCAGGGCCTCTTCCAAAAAAGCAAATTAGATCAAGTCTTACCTACTCAGAAACCCCTAATGGCTCACCAGTAAAGTGTGTTACTTGTTCATAAATGTTTCCTACCCTCCCTGTGGGAGGATTATCAGTCCAACCCCACTGACATCAGGCTGGGCCATAGGATTTACTTGGGCCAAAGAAATGTGAGCAGAAGTGACAAGTATGCTTCAAACCAGTAGCTTTATTTTTTTTTAAGTCACCATTTTTATTTTTATTAAATCATAGCTGTGTACATTAATGTAGTCATGGGGTACAGTGTGCTGGTTTTATATATAATCTGAATATTTTCATCAAACTTGTTAACATAGCCTTCATGTCATTTTCTTAGCTATTGTGTTAAGACATTTATATTCTACATTTAGAAAGATTCACATGTATTCTTGTAAGATGAACCATAGGCATGGTCACACCAATCACCCTCCCTCCACCCATCCTCTGCCCTCCCCTCTACTCCCTCTCCCCTCTCTCTCCCCTTTCCCCATATTCTTTGTCTATAATTGGGTTATAGATTTCCTATGAAAGCTATAAATTAGTTTCATAGTAGGGCTGAGTACATTGGATACTTTTTCTTCCATTCTGAGATACTTTGCTAAGAAGAATATTTTCCAGCTTCATCCATGTAAACACGAAGGAGGTAAACTCTCTTCCTTTCTTAATGGCTGCATAATACTCCATGGTGTACATATACCACAATTTATTAATCCAATCGTGAGTCAGTGGGCACTTGGGTTTCTTCCATGACCTAGCAATTATGAATTGGGCTGCAATGAACATTCTGGTACAAATATTTTTGTTGTAATGTGATTTTTGGTCTTCTGGATATATACCAAGTAGAGGAATTGTAGGATCAAATTGCAGGTCTATTTTTAGTTCTCTAAGTGTTTTCCAGATGTTTTTCCAAAAGGAATGTATTAGTTTGCATTCCCACCAGCAGTGTAGAAGTGTGCCCTTTTCTCCACATCCATGCCAGAATATCTGGTTTTGGGATTTTGTGATATGAGCTAATCTTATTGGAGTTAGGTGATATCTCAAAGTAGTTTTGATTTGCATTTCTCTGATGATTAAGGATGATGAGCATTTTTTCATATATCTATAGGCCATGCACCTGTCTTCTTCAGAGAAGTTTCTCTTCAAGTCCCTTGCCCACTCTGAGATGGGATCACTTGTTATTTTCTTACTAATATGTTTGAGTTCTCTGTAGATTCTGGTTATTAAGCCTTTGTCAGAAACATAAACTGCAAAATCTTCTTCCATTCTGAGGGATGTCTGTTCCCTTTACTTATTATGTTCTTGGCTGTGCAGAAGCTTTTTAGTTTGATCAGGTCCCAGTAGTGTATTTTTGATGTTGCTTCAATTGCCTGAGGGATCCTTCTCATAAAATTTTTGCCCAGGCCGATTTCTTCAAGTGTATTCCCTACACTTTCTTCTAGTATTTTTTATAGTTTCATGTCTTAAGTTTAAATCTTTAATCCAGTGAGAGTCTATCTTAGTTAATGGTGAAAGGTGTGGGTCCAGTTTCAGTCTCCTACAGGTTGCCAGCCAGTTCACCCAGCACCATTTGTTAAATAGAGAATCTTTTCCCCACTCAATGTTTTTAATTGGCTTGTCAAAGATCAATAAGGGTAAGTATCTGGGTTCATCTCTTGGTTCTCTCTTCTGTTCCATACATCTACATCTCTGTTTTGGTGCCAGTACCAGGCTATTTTGAACACTTTTGATTTACAGTATAGTCTGAGGTCTGGTAGTGTAATTCCTCCTGCTTTGTTTTTATTTCTGAGTAGTGTCTTGGCTATTTGAGTTTTTTTCTGATTCCATATAAAATTAAGTATTATTTATTAGAGATCTTTAAAGTATGAGAGTGGAACTTTATTAGGCATTGCATTAAATTATATATTGCTTTGGGTAGTATGGACATTTTAACAATGTTGATTTTTCCCAGCCATGAGCATGGTATGTTTTTCCATTTGTTAACATTTTCAGCTATTTCTTTTCTGAGAGTTTCATAGTTCTCTTTATAGCGATCTTTCATGTCCTTTGTTAGGTAAACTCCCAAATATTTCATTTTCTTTAGCACTACTGTGACTGGAAATAGAGTCCTTGATTGTTTTTTCAGCTTCACTGTTGTTGGTATATATAAAGGCTACCAATTTATGAGTGTTGATTTTGTAACCTGGGATGCTGCTGTATTTCTTGATGACTTCTAAGAGTTCTGTAGTAGAATCTCTGGTGTTTTCCAGATATACAATCGTATCATCTGTGAAGACTAAAAATTTAATCTCTTCTGACCCTATATGGATACCCCTGATCACTTTTTCTTCCCTAATTGCGATGGCTAAAACTTCCATTACAATGTTAAAGAGCAGTGGCATGAATGGGCAACCTTGCCTGGTTCCTGATCTGAGTGGAAATGATTTCCATTTAACTCCATTCAATACAATACTGGCCGTGGGTTTGCTGTAGATGGCCCCTATCATTTTAAGAAATGTTCATTCTATACCAATTTTCTTAAGTGTTCTGATCATGAAAGGATGCTGGATATTATCAAAAGGTTTTTCTGCATTGATTGAGAGAATCATATGGTCTTTGTTTTTTAATTTGTTTATGTGTTGAATTATATTTATAGATTTACATATGTTGAACTAGTCTTGAGACCCTGGGATAAAACCCACTAGAATGTGGCATATAATTTTTTTTATGTGTTGCTGGATTCTATTTGTTAAGATCTTGTTGAATATTTTCATATCAGTATTCATTATTGATATTGGTCTATAATTTTCTTTTCTTGTTGGGTCTTTTCCTGGTTTTGGGGATCAAGATGATGTTTGCTTCATAGAGTGTGTTGGGTAGTATTCCTTCTTTTTCTATAATTTGGAAAGGGTTAAGTAATATAGGTAATAGTTCCTCTTTAAAGGTTTGGTAGAATTCTAAAGTTAAGCCATCTGATCCTGGGCTTTTCTTTTTAGGGAGGTTTTGTATAGTGGATGCTATTTCAGAACTTGATATAGGCCTGTTCAACATTTTCACTTCATTCTGGCTAAGTCTTCGGAGATGGCATGCTTCCAAATATTGGTCGATTTCCTTCAGATTTTCATATTTCTGAGAATAAAGTTTCTTGTAATATTCATTAAGGACTGTGAATTTCTAAGGGGTCTGTTGCTATTTTGTGTTTACCATTTCTGATTGATGAAATTAGCAATTTTTACTCTTTTTTTCTTGGTTAGGTTGGCCAAAGGTTTATCTATCTTATTGACCTTTTCAAAAAACCAACTTTTTGATTTGTTGGTCTGTTGTGTAATCGTTTTGTTTTTAATTTCATTTAATTCTGCTCTAATTTGGTTATTTCTTTTCTTCAGCTAGGTTTCAAGTTGGAGTGTTCTCCCTTTTCCAGTTGCTTGAGATGTCCCATTAATTTGTTAACTTCCTCTCTTTCCATTTTCATGAGGAAGGCTTGCAGTGCTATAAATTTTCCTCTTAGGACTGCCTTTGCAGTGTCCCAGAGGTTCTGGTAACTTGTATCTTCATTATCGTTTTGTTCCAAAAATTTGGTAATTTCCTTCTTGATCTTGTCTCCGACCCACCTGTCATTCAGCATAAGGTTATTTAGCTTCCATGTTTTCTATGAGTGTGCAGATTCCTGATGTTACTGAGTTCAACTTTTATTCCATGGTGGTCTGAGAAGATGCAAGGAATAACTTATATTCTTTTAAATTTGCTGAGGTTAGACTTGTGACCTAAAATTTGGTCGATTTTGGAGTATGTTCCATGGGCCAATGAGAAAAATGTGTATTCAATTTTGTTACGATGATATGTTCTGTAGATATCCATTAAATCCAAATGCTGAATGGTTAAATTTAAATATAAATTTTCTTTGCTAAGCTTCTTGTTGGAGGATCTATCCAACACTGCCAAAGGAGTATTAAAATCTCCAACTATGATGGAGCTGGGAGAAATCAAGTTGCCCATGTCTATTAGAGTATCTCTTATAAATTGAGGTGCATTCTGGTTGGGTGCATAAATATTGATGATTGAAATCTCATCGTATTGAGTATTACCCTTAACAAATATAAAGTGTCCATACTTATCCTTGCTTACTTTTGTTGGTGTAAAGCCTATTGTATCTGTGAATAAAATTGCAACAACTACTTTTTTCTGCTTTCCATTTGCCTGGAATATTGATGACCATCCCTTTACCCTGAGTCTATATTTATCTTTTAAGGTAAGATGAGATTCTTGTATGCAACAGATATCTGGCCTGAGTTTTTGTATCCAGTTAGTCAACCTGTGCCTCTTTAGAGGACAATTTAACCCACTGACATTAATTGAGAATATTGATAAGCCTGGTAAAATTTTAGTTATTGAGTTTTTCAAAAGTCCAGTGGACATTTTTAATCCTTTCACCACTGTGGAAGGTGGAATTTGGTCAAAAGTTTCTGAGTGAGTTTACTTTTGTGGTGGAGGATTACATTGGTCATTATGGAAGATAGGTCTGTGAATATCTTGGAGAGCTGGTTTAGTTATGGCACATTTCTTTAACATGTGAATGTCATTAAAGTATTTAATTTCTCCATCATAAATGAAACTCAGTTTAGGTGGATA
>CAUYQV010020732.1:0-10032 GCA_963574575.1 Galagoides demidoff | reverse complement strand
GCCACAACGCCCGGCCATTTTTTTTTTGGTTGCAGCCATCATTGTTGTTTGGCGGGCCGGGCTGGGGATTCGAACCCGCCACCTTGGGTGTACGTGGCTGGCGCCTTAGCCGCTTGAGCCACAGGCGCTGAGCCAGGTTCTCCTTTCTCTATACCCTTACCCGCATTTATTATTGGTTGTCTTTTGGATAAAAGCCATTTTAACTGGGGTGAGATGATAGTTCATTGAAGTTTTAATTTTCATTTTTCTGATGACTAATGATGTTGAGTAGTTTTTAGTATACGTGATGGATATGTGTATGTCTTCTTTGGAGAAATGTTCAGATTTCAGATCATTTGCTTATGATTGATTAGATTATTTCATTTTTTTCTATTGAGTTTTTTTTTTAGCACTTTAAATGTATTGTTCCACTGCTTTCTAGTTTCCATCGATCTTTCCTGAATATCAGTCATCAATCTTCTTGATGCTTATTTGAAAATATTTTCTATTTTCTTTTGACCTGTTTTAAGCTTTCTTCTTTGTCATTGGTTTGTAGCAATTTAACTAAGATATGCTAGGAGGCTATTTTTTATAATTATTAGTATTCTCAGAACTTTCTTAATCTATAGTTTAATAACTTACCTTAATTTTGAAACTTTTTGTCATTATGACTTTGAATATTGCCTCTTACCCACTTTTTCTTTTGTACCATTTATTACTTTCTTATTTCGTTTTGCCATATATACCATTTACATTTTTTAATATTCTCTCCTTTTCTTGGCATTTCAGTTTAAATATTTTCAATTGCATTGTCTTTAGTTTCACTGATCCTCTCTCCTCTCCTAAACTGTCATTCTGTGAACTTATTGACTATAAAGTATTATTTTTAGATTTTAAATTCTATTTGATACTTTTCCTATGTGCCAAATATCTCCTTATTCGTATCTATATTCTTAATCTTCCATGCTCTTTTCTTTTAAAAGTAATACAGTTTCTTGAGAGCTCTTGCCTCTAACTCTAATATCTGATTTAATTATGGATTTTCCTGATATTTAAAAAAGTGTGTGTGTGTGTGTGTGTGTGTGTGTGTTGTGGTCCTATCTTATGAATTGATTGCATAATTTTTATTAAAGGTGGAACATTTTGTATAAAAAGGTAAAGTAACCTTTCTCCTATGAAGCTTTACCCTATCTTCTACTCAGCAAACTGAATAAAGACTAATTAATTTGTTTTAATAATGGACAGAATTGACAAAGGACAAGATTTGCCTTTGATCCCAGAGCAGAGTCTTTCCCTTTTCCATCAGGGAGACTCTGTGTTTATTGAAGCATTTTCCTCTTCTCCTTAGCATTCAGAGATTGCTATCAAGTGTGCCTTCTAGTGAACTTTTTAGGATTCTACTCAAATATCTTTTGAGTTTGATAAAATGTCTTAAGAGGATAGCCAGAATTCAGAAAGTTTAGTTCTCCAAACTTCCATGAAATGCTTTCATGTCAAAGCTCCAATTTTGATTTTTGACTTTTATCAGCCTGGGCCTTCTATCTGCTAGTGTGATAACCAAGCCCCCAGTCCTTGGACCCCTCCTCAATACCAGTGGGGAACAAGCCCCCTACCCTTGAAAAGGAAATCTCTCCTAAGTCTTTTAGCTTTAGCCCCCACAAGGGTGGAGAAGTTAGATTCTGGGAAGAAAGTTGAAGCAGGAAGGGAGGGGTGGATTCCAAATAAAGCCCTGGGTGGATCTCAAGTTGTTCTCAGAAACTTACTCAATTTGTACCCCCTAAACTATGTAACTTTTATCTTATGATCTGTGAGTTAATGTATTTTAAGTTACCATGTACTTCCACCCTGAATTGTGTAACCCCTTATGATATACCCCATCTTATGATGATGAAGTAATGTGTTTGTGATGTATCTTGTGATTATGAGCCAATATGTACTCCCACTTTGCAACCCACTACCTTAATTGCTATGATTGGCTTTTGTATTGCGGTAGCTTGCTAAGCATGCATGACTATGCAGAATAATGGTATAAAAAGGCTATCCCCTGATATCCAAGGCTGCTTGTTGGGCCACCACAACAGCCCCCCTAGGTACACCTGCAGGTGTATTAAATTCCTATTACTTAATTACATTTGAAGTGGCGTCCATCCTTCTCTCGCATCTGCCGTTTCATTTCACTAGTTGTGGTTTTTCTGCCCAAGCAAACTCTGGGCTCCTGCTTTGAATCCAGTAATGGCAAAGGCTTTTGGAGCAGAGGGGCTCAAATGATCATCTTGCTTCAAATTTTATCTCTCCTCCCCATTCTGCTCTATCGGGTCCCTAAAATGCTGACTGCGTCAGTGGTTCTCCAAATGTTTTTTGCACATGAATTTATGCAGCAATTTTTCTTGATTATTTTTGGTAGCGATGTTGTTTTTTCACAAGCATATTCTGAAGTCCTACAAAAGCTGTTAAAAAGGTCATTTGAAAACACTAAACAAATTAAATGCAGATGGTAAATGTTAAATTTCATATTCCCCATCTCACAAGATTATTTTAGAGTTTATATTGCAAAAGTTTAGAAAGTGATATAAAATTATGAACACATTTAATATTTTTAACATTGCTGGAAAATTATAAACCTTAAACTTATAATTTCTTAGAATTTTGTGAGGTGTTATTCATGGAGGCATGTTAATAAGACTGGTGATTATTGATTATTAAGGAACAGAATAATAAGCAGGTTAATATCTTCAAGATTAGCTTCCAGCTCCTTTCTGTGAAAATCCTGAATGTGATGAGTGACATTAAAAGGTAGGCAAGTGCTTTGGGAAAAATGGAGAGAATGGATGTGGTGACCTGCTAATCATGGACCCCTTGTGTAGAGACAGGTTAAGAAATGGTGCAATTACCTAGGTTTCTAGCTTTCTGGAGAAAAGTTTAGTTATTATTATAAAAGCAGGTGATACTAGTCTCGCATATGATTTTATGAAACTAAAATGTATAGGAGCAGTTAATTTGTGTGTATAGTCTGTGGGCTTCCTTTTTATTAGTAATAAAAAATTCCAAATTACCTAAAGCATGATCAAATTTATAATTTACATTTATGTGAACACCTCCATCTATAAAAAAGTAGTTAAAATAATTGCAAAATTAGTTACCTCATTTTTAAAAAGGGAAGAAAAAAATGAGGCATATTCTGTCTTTACCTAGAAACTAATATGCATGTCTGTGTGAAATTAGATATGAATGGTGGTAATATCTAGACACAAAGTCTCCTACCGAAGGGACTACTTGAGAGAAGATCAGCTATAAAATTTAACAAATGCTTCAGACATTTATAACTCCGCACCCATATAATAGAACCTATACCTAATACTTATATTAAACTAGACTTTATGTGGTTAAGTGCTATGCCCAGCGAATTAGGAATGTCCTTATAAATCTTATGATGAAAATCAGACAATCAACAGAAAGTTCCTATTTAGTGTATAGAATAAATAAAGTAAAACAGTTTATGTTATAGCTGGAATCTCTCTCTCTCTCTCTGACAAGTCCTTGGTCTCTGACACTTCAAGAATGAATCCATGAACCACCCCAATAAATGAAGGGACATATTTTCTTGATAGATAAGATTGTTAAGGAAGCCTCTGCTTCAGAGAAGGGGGAACCCAAGCGGGTAGCCCCTTTGGGCCTTCTGTCTAGGCAGGGAGAGCTTGGAGTGAGGGAATGTGTGTCTGGAGTATGTCACAACCATTTGGTGCCAGAGGTCTGTGGGCAGAAGTTAATTTCAAAACTGTGCCTATATAGGAATAAGGTACTGCCTGAGGAATGCTTAGTGTTCCCTGATCCATCTGGGATGGATGAAATGCTGGGCAGGCTGGGTTTTACAAGCCTGTTTGTGCCTAGAGATGGGGCTGCGATGAGACTGATCTCTGAGTTCACCCAGGCCTATAAAATGGGTAAGGTGGGGAGCTGTACAGTCCTAAGCGGGGGAACCCTTCATCAATGTCATAGTGACAAAAGGTCATATATTATCTTAAATAATAGCATACATAGTGCAGACTTAAAGAAGTATATGGTTTTCTGATTATAAAACAAAATCTAAATGTTAGTAAGAACCATAGATTATGTTTAAAGATAGTATGCTATTAGATCCTATCCTAATTCAATGTTAGTGAAGTCAGGGCTTAAAAGATAAATTTGTTGACAATAAAAGGCTACTATTTTTGAAGTGGGTATAGTTACCATGGATGTATCCCATTGATATTTTTAAGGATTCCAGTGTGTCTGAGTTTTCTTCCATTTTAATATAACATGCCATCAAAAAAGAAATAGGTTAAGTTTGATCTAACTAATTTTAAGTGATTGAGTAAAGCAAAAGTTTTTCAACACAATTAAGAAAAAATGATTGAGAATGATGTATTAAAAATTATAGAAGTCATATGCAATGTTTGTATGAAAGGCAAGATTTTGATAAAAATATGCGACCTTAACAGAGTTATTATTAAAGTCCGGGTGTAAATGCACTAAATCGGTGCCTCCTCATCTTTTGACATAGGGATGGCAAACGGACTGACTGCCGTATTACTGGTCCACAGTGTATCTCCACTGACATTATGTTTATAACACAACACTATTACCTTATTAAGTACTAGCACTTTGAGTAGCTCTGCTAAACGTTAGCAGAATTCCCCCTCCCCCAAGTGTCTGTAGTCTTTTTATCATCCCTCCACATATATCCATTAGGAATACAATTTTAAGAATATAACCCATTATGGGAAAAATTCAAAAATGTATGGATGCAATTATTTCTCCCTTTCTCCTAGCCCCTAAAACCTTTCCATAAACAGCACACCATCCCCTCTCATATGTCTCACTACCCACAGATGAAAAGAATTTTGTAGGGCCACTTATTTGTCGGGGCTCACAATCTACTATCAGGAAAAGGATTTAGCAGGAAAGGCTGTGCTGGAAAAAGATCACAAAGATTTCTGACAGACAGGGAGGAGAGAAACAGTAATAACTAAGAAGTAGGTCAGAGGAGGAA
The DNA here is from genome assembly GCA_963574575.1 of Galagoides demidoff. Classification (NCBI taxonomy): domain Eukaryota; kingdom Metazoa; phylum Chordata; class Mammalia; order Primates; family Galagidae; genus Galagoides; species Galagoides demidoff. The sequence continues at coordinate 5,024 of CAUYQV010020732.1, read as the reverse complement.
GAGGTTAGGGGTTAGAGCACCACAGGATGGTCTATAGAGTGGGCTGAAGGGAAGGGACCAGAGAACAGGGAGGTGCAGGAGGGTTTGGGAGTGGTCCTGCTGTGGGATGTGAATCGCATCTCTTTTAATGCTTTGGGGGACTAAAAGTAAAACTTTTCCATTTATAAAACTTCTGTATAGTTGAATCTCTGGGCCTTAATTTCTCCCCTTCCTCTCTTCCTTAGAAAAATAAGACAATTATGTGGAGAAAGATGTGGTGATACACACAGGGTATCAGTCAGGAGAAAATACATGTGTGAATGGACAGAGAAGAGTGGGATTTAGGATTAATTAAAGGGCCAGAAGCAGAGGGGCAGGATCTCAGAGATCCCCCAGGGAAATGAGAGCATGTGACCCTAAGGGCGTCCAGATACAGCACCATCTTTACCTTGGCCTCCCTTAACTATTCATTTTTGTTTTTTTAAAGCCATTGGGGTAAATAATTCACGTCTAAAACTTTACAAGTCTAAAACCAAGTCCTTGATTTCTATTGCCAATCTTTTCCTTTCCATTTTCTTGTTGTAACTGTGTCAGTAAATAGTGACTCCTGTTCACTCATCACTGAGGCCAAAACACAGGACTCTTTTTCTCACATCCCACGTTCAATTTACTGCCCCCAAAAGTATATTTTATTTATTTTTATCATACACCTAAAATTTAACCATTTCTTTTCTTTCTTTTTCTTTGTAGAGACAGAGTCTCACTTTATTGCCCTCGGTAGAGTGCTGTGGCGTCACAGCTCACAGCAACCTCCAACTCCTGAGCTTAGGCGATTCTCTTGCCTCAGTCTCCTGAGTAGTTGGGACTACAGGCGCCTGCCATAGTGCCTGGCTAGTTTTTGTTGTTGTTGCAGTTTAGCCAGGATTGGGTTTGAACCCACTACCCTCAGTATATGGGGCCGGCGCCCTACTCACTGAGCCACAGACACCACCCAAATCTAACCATTTCTTACTGCCTGTACACCATTACTTCTCCCTGGGAGCACTGCTAGTTTCTTGCCTGATCCTATAACTTCTACCCTTGCCCTGACACAATTGCTAGAGGGACATTTTAAAAACATAATCCAGCTCCTATTCCCTTTTCCTCAAACCCACCTACACAGCCTACATGAGGCCACTCCTACTTAGTTTTCTGCCGCATTCTCTGCTCTTCATCTGCTTCTCCCCCCTGTCCCCTGGCACTCTGTACTCACTCATCTCTTGCAGTCTGTCGTCACAGTTTTCTTTGCTATCTGTCAATTACCTCAAACAAACTTCTCCAAGCTTTGCAGTTGCTGTATCCTTTCCTTGGGAAAATTTTACTTCCTATATGTGCATAGCTTTCTCTCTTAATCACCATTGGTGGATTATTAGAATTCGACACATCTGACCATTATGCTTACTTTTATCTGTCTCCCACTGTACTGTAAACCTTTTGATACCAAACGTTGTGTTTGACTGCTGTATTCTCAAGACCCAGAGTTATGCCTACCCCACTGTGGACCTGTATGTAGGGTAATATTTGTTACATAAGTTAATGATATCATTATTAGAACGATAACTAGGTTGTGCTATTATTTGTTTGCATATTTCAAAAAAAGCTCAAACATTTGTGAGTCTTAAGGGTAGGGTTAGCTTTTGTTTGGGTTATCCAAGAAGCGTTTGCCAAGATGGCATTAAAAGTACAAGAGATTTATTCAGGGAAATGGTTACGAAAGACAAGGACTGAGCCAGAGAAGATATGGAGAGCCTTCAGAACACAGTGCAGATGGGACCTTTGTAAAGGTGAGGGGAAGGGAAAAAGCACCGGGGAAAAAGAATCACAGACTTCATTGCTGTTCCACGAAAGTGTCCACTGGACCAGCTGACACAGTGAGACTCCCTAACCCGTAGGCCAGAATAGCCATCTAAAGGAAGCCAGTGGCTCCCAGCAGTGGGTCTGTGTTATAAGTTCACTGTTCTCAGTAGTCAGTGGGAGCAGCCTGTGAGAACCCAGGAGCAAATGTGGTGGCGGATCCAGAATGGCAGCAGCTGGGGTCATCAGTCAATCATGCTTTCTTATAGAGGTTCTCTCAACCTGTGGGGCACAACCCCTTTGTAACAATGAAAATACATCCTGCATGTCAGATATTTACATTATGATTCATAACAGTAGCAAAATTACTGTTATGAAGTAGCAATGAAAATCATTTTATGGTTGGGGGTCACCACAACATGAGGAACTGTATTAAAGGGTTGGGGCATTAGGAGGCATTAGGAAGGTTGAGAACCAGGTTGCTAGCAGGAGATCTGAACAGCACATCATCATAGACTCCACAGGGTCTAAATATTTATGCCTACAGGTCCCATCACAGAATGTGACCAACTCAATAAGCACGTGAAAAATACTATTCCCTGGCCTGAAGTGCGCTCTATCTATTTAGCTCTGTATCTATTTTTTCCAGACCAAGTTCAAGTCCATTATTCCTTGAAACTTCTCTCAAGATAACCCTGTTAAGAATAGCTTCCCTCTTACCAGGAATGTTACCTTTATTTTTTTCAGCTTACAAAAATGAATTTTCTTTAATCTCTAATCCAGAGAACCAGAATCCCTACTTTCTTTGGGCACATGACATTTGTCTTATTTCCAGCCAAAACTTTGATTTTTTTTTTTTTGGAAGAGAAAGTTAATTAACTGGTTCTTACCTTGACACTCTATCCCTGAGGCAGCATCCGGGTGTAGAAAACTGTATGCAGATAGGTCGTGTTTCTAATTAAGGAGTTTCTCTGTTGGCTTGGAATTTGGTGTCCTGGTGCTGATCCAGGGAGGGAAGGCTCCTGGTTTTCAGTTTGGATGGGCCTAAAAATATGTTGGCTACTTGCACAGTGGTCTCTTCTAGGAGGAACCCACAGGTCTCCTGGGACCGTGGTGGCTTCTCCTTGGGTTCTTGTCAATGCCACTCAGGTGTGACGGCATCTCCTTTGGTCTCTGTTAGCTTTGTGTGGGGCAGTATGAGCTAATGACTTAGCTCATGGCAGCTAATCATTGGCCTCTCCGAGTGATCTAGAAACTGGGTCCTTTTCCATGGGCTTGGACCTTAGGAAACGAATTGCTATTGATTTGATGGGGCAGAATAGTCAACCCCCTCCTACTTACTGGTGAGGGGGCACTTCAGTTTCAGTGAGACTTCCACCCTCAGAAATATGAAATCAAGGTGAAGGGACAAGTTTCCTACATTCAAAGTCACTTCTAATCTGAAAGATCTTCTGATCCATCACTGCAGTGCATGGTCTTTTCCCAGTCATTATTAACTCCCTGTCCTTGCTACCACTACCTTTTTAATATTATTATTATTATTACTTTGATTCCAAGTAGTAGGAGAGTACATACAATTAGGCCACACTGCTGCTTTTTAAGCAGAGTCTAAGTTGTATCTACGTTCTTATGCAGATAACATTTTTCCTGCTGTGTAGGAACCCATCAACTCACTTTCCCCTACCCCACCTTCTGGGATTCATTGAGTTTTTCGCTCTTGAGCATATAGTTGTTAAATATGTATATTAGCTATGTTACTATTAATTTTTTATCAAAATGACTATTAAATATATGAATGTCTTGCTCTTCCACAAAATCATACATTCTCTGATAATCTACTTATAATACTTCTAAAATTATTAAATATCTAAAATAATAAGTATTCATAATGGTTGCTTAATAAATAAGCATTGAATCAAATGTGAACATGGGGGGTCCCTAATCAATTAACAGTCTCAAGAAAATGTAAATACAGTTACAACTGAAGAATCAGGGCTGTGGAGTACAAGGAGGGTCATTGCTATTTAAGGCAACAATAGTAGTATCAAGAGCCAAGGAAGAAGTTTTCTCAGAGAAAAGCATATCTATATTTTTCTGAATACAATTTTCAATTATATTATAAAAGACTTATTCTTAGTAACAAAACTCTTAATGAGCAATATTTTCTTTCTGGAAATGAACTTCACCAAAAAATTTTTGATATTTGATGCAGAGAAAGAAAGGACTAATCATTAATAACATTTACAAATTATTATTAGCATATTTTAATTAACTTAAACAATTTATTGCAATGTGTAAACTGAATTCATGACAATGTATAAAGTGAATACTGGACCACCATCATTTAAAAGATATTGTCATGCTAGGAATTAAAATCATTGGAAAATATTCGTACGTGTAGATATGCGTTTGATGTATCTCTAAATCTTTAAAAACAATTGAAACAGTTTGGGAACAAGAAAATATGTTCAGAGAAATGCATATCAAAACCACTCTGAGATATCATCTAACGCCAGTTAGATTAGCCCATATCACAAAATCCCAAAATCACAGATGCTGGCGGGGTTGTGGAGAAAAGGGAACACTACTACACTGCTGGTGGTAATGCAAACTAATACGTCCCTTTTGGAAAACCATATGGAGAACACTCAGAGATCTAAATATAGATCTACCATTTGATCCTGTAATTCCTCTGTTAGGTATATATCGAGAAGACCAAAAATCATGCTACAATATACATATCTGTACCAGAATGTTCATTGCAGCCCAATTCACAATCGCTAGGTCATGGAAGAAGCCCAAGTGCCCATCAACCCATGAATGGATCAATAAATTGTGGTATATGTACACCATGGAATACTACACAGCCACAAAGAAAGATAAAGACTTTGCCTCCTTCATGTTTACATGGATGGGGCTGGAAAATGTCCTCCTTAGCAAGGTGTCTCAAGAATGGAAGAAAAAGTATCCAATGTACTCAACACTATTATAAAACTAATTGTTAGCTATCTTAAGAAAGCTACAATCCAAATGGAGCCCTAGACTATGGGGAAAGGGAAGGGGGGAGGGGAAGGGGGAGGATGGGTGAAGAGAATGATATTGTGGGGATCACGCCTATAATTTATCCTATTAGGGCACATGTGAATTTGTCTAAAGATTGAATATGAATATCTTAACACAACAATTATGAGAAAGACATGATGGCTATGTTA
>CAUYQV010020729.1:0-10591 GCA_963574575.1 Galagoides demidoff | reverse complement strand
GAGCCGACTTCCTTTATTGCTGGGGCAATATATAGGGGAGTGGAAGGGGCTACATACAGGATCAGGGAGAGGCCGTTATCCAGGATTAGGTTATCCAGGATTAGGTTATCCAGGATCAGGGAGAGGCCGTTATCCAGGATTAGGTTATCCAGGATCAGGTTATCCAGGATCAGGTTATCCAGGATCAGGGAGAGGCCGTTATCCACTGTGCTTTTAGCATTGCTGTTTACCCTTACACTTCCGTTTGATCCCGCAATCCCATTACTAGGTGTCTACCTGTTTTGGATTTTACTGAGTATGAGACACAAGTGAACAGTCAACCTTAACACTAAGGAGTCTGTGTGACTTCGCACAGAGCTTACACAAAAGCACTAAATCTGAGTTTAAGGGGCAAATATATGAGATGCAATTCAGCTGCATTTCTACACAGTGATGTCGCTAGTGATCATTATAGGGGAGGTAACTGTTCAGAAAATAAAGGAAGAGGCCATTCAGTGTTTTTTTCTCTTTATCAGAATCTAGTGGAATATTTCAGCTGTTTGAAGACAGTACCTTACAACCGGTAGTTGTGTCTTTCCATGAAAAATAAAGGCCCACTTTGCAGGGAGAGGCTGTGGATGAAAAGCAGCAAGCAGAGGGGTCCAGAGGAGTTTCCAGCTGTATTTTCTGAGCTCGCCGGGTAGCTGATCAATGGCAAGGAACATGTTGGTTGTCCAGATGCCGTCATCCCACGCTGGGCGCATGGAGACCGGAGTTCTGATATGCAAAGAGAGCCTGGGACGCTTGTCAAACCACCAAACGGGATGTTGGCCATGCAGCAAACAGGCCTGCAAGCTGTTGGCAGCTGACTGTCAGGCTGCCAGAGCCGGGCCCAGCCGCATGATGGGCACTGCCCCAAAGGCTCGGTAGCAATCTGTATTCCAACACATGCCCTCCGCCATGCTGCTGACCCTCCGGCCGGGCGCGCCAAGCGAGGGCCATGCTTGCAGACCAGAGATGCTGTTGTCGCAGCACACACAGGCCCCTTTGTTCAGAAATCCTGCATGCATGAGAGGAAGCAGCTTCCTTTGGTTCTTTCCTCATGACCTGGGAAGAAAGGCCTCCCAGTCTAGCGGCCCAGCTGCCCAGCGTTGGGGGTAGGGTGGGGTGTGCTGAAAGCTAGCTGGCAGTAGCATGTCCAGAAGCACAGCTCGAGGGGGCTTGGCTGGGGCTGTGCAGCCTCACTGGGTGTCCTCCCGCCTGTGCCCAGCGGGCTGGGGGCCCTTGCTAATTAAATGTATTGAGACAGAGACTCTGACAGAGGAGACGCTGTCTGCATGACGCTCTGGTACAATCTTTTCAAATGACAGGGCGCCTCTTGCTTTATGCGGAAAAGAGCTGAAGAGCAGGCTGGAGTCAGGGTGAGGCTTGGGACCACTTGAGCAATTACCGTTTTCTTCTGTGGCTGCTCCATCTGCCTTGGAGCCATCTTCTATCAGCTGAAGGACACTCAGCTGCCGATTCTGGGGCATTCTCTTGCCTCTAAATGTACCTCCCCCAAACTGGGAAGCTGCATGAGGAGGAGTAGCCAGTGGGAAAGATGTTCTCAGACCAATCTTGATCCTTAGATCATCACCTCCCAGGCCTCAGGCAGCACCAACAAGCGGGCTCTGTTCTCACTGAGGAGCTATTTCTTTTTATAAAAACAAAACAAAACAAAACCTCAACACTTATTTTAATCCTATAGGAATGATTTTCTTATCTGTTGATTCTAGAAAGTTACTGAGGAATTCCATAGTTTGCTGTATGGCTGACACCCTGTTTGGTGATTCGCAGTACCCCAGCAAGGTGGAGAGTCAGAGGAGTCGCCTGGGGTCCTGGTCCTATGTTCCTTTGGTACCTGAAAGCCAGGTGAAGTTCAAGCAGTAGAGACAGGTGGCAGGGCCAGGCTTGCTGGGACTCAGGGGCACCTCCTTCCCCAGGCTGGGACCTGTGTCATTTCTCCCTCCCTTGTGACTTTACTCCGAAGAGAAGTCTTGAGATCTGCCCAGGGTGGAAACACTTGGATGGCACCCAGTACCTAAAACAGCACAAGACAGGGATCTGGCAGGGTTTTAATGGGTAAATAGTTAGTTCTTTTCAGAGGACTGGGAAGAAATGTTTTTTTGTATTTTGGCTCTTCTAGCATTGTTAGGGGGTGAAAGGCTCCCACATTTAGGTATTCTTATCAAACAGCTGCTCTCAACAGCTTAGGAGAGGCTCCCCCAGGGAGAGGCCACTGGGTGAAGCTTAGACCAAGAGCACCTTCTTCTTGCCCTATTCCCATCCCTGAAGCTGGCCCCTCTCTGGTGAGTCCTAGGAGTGGGCATTTGAGCCAAGGGAATTAGAAAGGTGCATTCCAATTAATCAGGGCCTCCAGCTGTTCTTTCAGACTTCTAAGGACACACACGTTTCTCTAGGGATCTTGCCCACTCCTCCCCACTCACGTTTTGCTATAGACCTACCTCCTCCGTGCTTCCCAGCTTAACATTGATTTGCTGGATATTTATTTCAAGTGCATTGTGTGTGTGACACTCTGTGGGTTACTAGGGCATAAGATGGCTGTGACCCATCTCTCTGAGTTTATGAACCGCTGGAGTCAGAGAAGTGTAAATACTCAGCGTGGGTCTCAACACAGAGTCATGCCCAGGGAGCGACGTTGATGGGGAAAGTTCACACAGGTCAGACTTAATCTTTGCATTTGGGAAGTTTTGCCCAGTGATTATAATCACACCACCTTTAATTTACTTTTGTGGTTTATAAAGTGTTTTCTGATACATTATCTTCTTTAATCCCCACAATAATCCTGTGAGATCAGAGGCTTGATCTTCATTTTATAAATGAGGAAATCGAGGCACAAAATAAATGACAATTTAATCCCAGGGTTAACAGAGGGTTTGAACTCAGGATGACTTTGGGTGGCCTTGGAACATCCTATCCCACAGAGTGGCCCTTCCAGCAGGCAGCACTCCACCTACCTGATCCTGTAGGGGGAAGCGGGGAGGCTACAGTTTTTAAAGAGGTGAGGTGAGAATTCCAAAGCCAGAGTCTGGTTTTCCACCCACTTTCTTTGGTTTCAGCTGCTTCTCTCTTTGTTTTTCAGTTTCCAAACTATAAAAAAGAAATAAAAATAGTGATGAGAGCATTCTGTTGCTTCCTTAATGAACCCACATGCTGGTTATTGCCTGAAATTCCTTTAAAGAGGCACAAATCCCGTCATCCAGCAGGTATAAATAAAAAGCTTAAGATGCTAATACCTGGAAGCCTTAACACACAGATATAAATAAGTTCCACTCAAGTTCAAGTGATGACAGAATATTCTATCCCCTTTTCTGAGCTAGAAAGCAGAAATATAAATCACCAGTATTATATAGCCTTTATAATTTCAAAGCAGTTTTACCAAAATCTCTTTAACTGAAAAAGTATGTGTATTTTGAGCATCTAATAGATGTCAAGCACTGTGTTGGATGTAAAGGATACAGTGGTAACCGAAACAGACATAGCCCCTTCCTCCACAGAGCTGAGTGGAGTGAGGAATACAAAAAGTAGGTAAATAAATAACAGCAAGTGTGAGGAGTGCTGTGAAGAGGGGTGGGGCAAGGAAAGGCCTTACCAGTCTAGGGGAGAAAAAATAATACCTTTCCTCACCCATTGCAAGGGTCATGACTGACACCCTACGATGAAACACTGATTAACAAGAGAAAAGTATAGCAAATTTATTAACAAAGTTTTATGTGCCATGGGAGCCTTCAGAGAGGAAGCACCAAAGACTCAGGAAAAATCCTATTTTTATTCTAGGTCTGATGAAAGAAGTAGATAGTTATACAGAAACATGATTGGACAAAACGGGGTGTGGTCTAACGGTAATGAACCAGGGAAACTCAGCAAGGCCCCTTCAGATCCTTTCCTGGGTCCCTGTGAGACATGCCTTCTGGGTGTGGATGGGGCAGGACACCTGTCACAGGAGGACCTTCAGGACACGAGGGAGAAGGTCAGAGTTCCCAGGTTTTATGGCTCATTTGGGGAGAGAAACTCTAGTTTCTATGACCAGCCTGGGAGAGAAAAGGTCAGAAAGACTTGCTTCTGAGCCCCTCCCACTTCTTTCTGTTCAAAGGACCCAGGGGGTCAGGGCACCTACTTTGGAGCACTGTGTTCTGAGCAGTAGGAGCCACAAACTCAAAGGCTCCAAGGAGCAGGGAGGGGAGGAGGAGAGCAGGGACAGTAGGTGAGGTCAGCAGGAAGGCCTGGGAAACTGCGAGACTTGAACCCAAACTTAAACAGCAATGGGAAACATTTAAGGGCTTTACAGCAAAAGAGACAACAACATAAATTCTAGCCTCAAGAACACAAATTTTGTTTCAAGGAGAGAGATGAAAAGGGGGAGGATAAGGATGAGGCCATTGTGGTCATCTGTGGAGCGGTGACAGGGGCTGGGACCAAGGCGAAGTGGAGATGAGAGGATAGAAGACTCCAGAGATATTATAAGGTTATAAAATAAAACTGATGAGGTTTGGGGATGGATTGTGGGGCTAAGGAAGAGGGAACACCACTGGCTGCGGGCTTAGAAGAGGGTCACCAGAGGAGGAACGGGGTTTGGAATGAAGAGGGTGAGTTCCAGTTGGGGCATTTGAGATTTTAGTCTGCATGAATGTGGAACTGGGTCAAGTTCATATAACATTTTTGCTTTTTAGTGGCTAAAATCACCTTCTATAGCCCGTGCTTCTGGGCCAACTGAACACCCAACCCATTCTGGTCCAGCCCCTGCTACTGTTTCCCCTGAACCCACCAAATGCACCACCTGGAGACAGCAGCAGGGAAAGGAATGTTCCCCGGGCGCTCAGTGCCCTCCTCTGCACGCTCTTCATTTCCCGGCAGAAGGTTGGAGGGAGAAGCCAGTTTCTGCAATTTGCACATTGGAGATATTCATATTTACTGGATACCATGGAGCTGTTCACTGCTCTTCAGCCTGTTACAAGTGCATTTGCTACATATGGATGGGAGAGCCTGGAGCAGGAGCGGGAAAAGCCAGGCTCCCTCCGTGTGCTAAGTTTGCAAGCTCTGCCTGTCAGCCCGGCTGATGGGATGACTGGCCGCTATTGACACAGCTCCAGTTTTCAAAAGGCAAATAAAAGTAAACCACCATAAGCAAAGCAATGCAGATAAAAAAAAACTCCCTTTTCTCTCTACAGTTCATTTTTTCTAAATCCTTCCATTGATTATATTGTCTTAAAAGAGAGAGAGAGGGAACAGAAGTCCTGTGCAGTGGCTGAACTATGTCTGCTGTTATTTCTCTTTTCTGTGCAAGTTTTTAGTCAGTGGACAAATACAAGTCTTTTCCAAGCTGTGCTCAGCCTAGAAAAGACTCACCAACCTATTGTCCTTAAATCCCACCTCCCTAGGATTTCTGCTCTTTGGGGCTTCTAAAGGGCTTGGAACTCGGCAGAGCAGAGAAAGGAGATTTCCCCTGCGGGGTGTTACAGAGTCACAGGGGTGGACAATTTAGGGGCAAGGGAGGGACCATCTGTCTCTCCTCCTCCCTGACCTCACACCTCCACTTCCTCCTTCATATCCTTTACTAATTAACAATTACAAAGGCCACAATGAGAGAGGTCTAAAATACCTCTGAGGAAAAGGGAGAGAATGGGCCTTGATTTCATAATAAAATAAAATGTGTGTCTCAGACCTGGTCTCTGGAAAAGCAGAGACTGTCAAGGAGGCAGGCCATGAAGGTCAGGGGAAATGAGGCAGGCCGAGCTGAGGAGGGGTTTCACAGGAGGAGGGCAGCAAAGAGCTTAGGAGGTATGGTCGCTTGACTCAGGAGCTTCTCTGGGAGCCACAGGAGAAACACACTTCACTCTCAGAATAGCACCCAGGAAGGAGTTAGGCTCCTTCCTGTCTCCCACCTCCCATTTGTCAAGTTTCATCCCAAAGGGAGCTACTCCCCCATACTTCCAGATTACGTAATTCAGTCCCTTGTCTTGGGAAGCCAGATCCCACACCTTACGTGGTAGTGTTTTATTCAACTCCCAAAGTGGAGGGGCTGGGAGCCCAATCTTATTTTATTCAACTGCCAAAGTGGAGGGGCCTGATCTCTCTCCCACCACCAAACCCCATTGCAATAATCCTCTACCTATCATCCCAAACAAAGTCTGCTTTACCATCTGTTTTAGTCCACTTGCTGCTTCTATAACAGAATACCTCAGACTCAGTAAATTACAAAGGGCAGGAGTTTACCTGGCTCACAGTTCTGGAGACTGGGGAGCCGGAGAGCCTGGCATTTGCAGCTGGTGAGCGTCATCCCATGACAGAAGGCAACACATGGCCAGTGAGTGCATTTACCAGGATCCCACTCCCACAATTACTCCTGCAATAGCAGCACTAATCCATTCCTGGGGACAGAGCCCTCAGGGGCCTGATCACCTCTTTAAAGGCTCCATTGCTTAATACTGTTACAGTGGCAGTGAAATTTCAACATAAGTTTTGAAGGGATCATTCAAAACACAGCACCATGTTTTTATGAAAAAAAAAGTGAGGGAGAAAAAATGAAATAGGTGCAGGCATTAACAGAGAGAGAGAGAAGAGGGAGGAAGAGGGAGGCGTAGGCTGCTGCAGCTAAGGACATCTGAACAGAAACATAAGGGCTATGCCCTAGCACAAGAATGACATCATTTTCTTTCCATATAATAAGTTTTAGTAGAAGAGGGAGGAAAAGCACAAGGGAGAGCCTTGGTGAGGTGTGGGTAAGTGGAGGTCTAAGGAGCACTGTAAGTGCACCCAAAAGGAAAGGACCAAAGGCAGAGGGCGGGTTGTGCATGTGCATTTGGTATCTCAGATCCTAGGGGCACTGAGGGAGGAAGAGGGTGAGAGTTTAGTGCACAGGACCTCCATTGCTGGGAAGTAAGTGTGCACAAGCGCTTCTGCACCGAAAAAAGTGCTTATAAAGCCAATCACCATGACAGATGCTGAGGAATGCTAATCTGAGCCCTAACCTACCTGCCAAGGCCTGCGGAGATGTCAGGATTGTCCCCCGTGACTTACTATTTCTCCAGCTGGACCTGAGGTTAGACCGTGTGTGCATCCTTGGGCAGGGAATGGAAGATATAAACTGAGCACCCCCATTGTCTGTTACAAGGGCAGGACCAGACCCACTCCTTGGGAGAGAAGATGAACCATGGCCTACATCGCCTTGTCTGACTAGAGGAACAGCACCATACTCCTGACATTTCTTTCCCAGGTTTCATACCTGAGAGAATTGTTAGTAAAACATTCAACTGGGGGCAGAGTTTTGGGGGTGCCTATGCTAGCACATGTTGACCTCTTGAGAGCATTGGCTTTCACCTCCCAGCACCCATGAATCTACTGAGGTCCTCTAAGAACTCCTGGGCCTTGCACGGGACCCTGTGGATAGTTCCAAGGAAGCCAGAGGCATAGAGTAAGATCTTGCCGTTCAGTTAAATTGGCCTGTGGTGTTTGGACCTCTCAAGGTTAGTCCTTAGTCGTAATAAACAAGCGTTCTACAGTGTACAAAGTGCTTTCACCTTCCCTACCTCCTGCTTTTTAATAACTATACTGTGAAGTTGCTGATTAACAATCTAGACTAAAGAAGTTATTAAGAGTAGCTCCCAAGGTCACCTAGCTGATAAAGAGCCAGATCTTTATTCCTGAATTCTCTCCCAAGTCAGTGTTAGAAACCTAAAGAGGAGGCCGAAGGAGGAGAACTGAATTGATGTGATTATTCTAATTTAGAGATATTCTAAATTTTTGCATCTGAGGTAGCAACCAAGAGTGTTTCAGCGCAGCCCTGGTCTTCAGACGGCACCTACCCCACGCTATCTTGGGCAACAGCCATGAAATCCACCCTGTCAAGCATTCTCGTCCTCGGTTATCACCCCTCCCACCTGGACTATTCTGAGCAGGAAATCAGTGAGCATTTCCCAGGCTGCTTCTCTCTTTCTCTCTCCAACCTCCATTCCACCCTGATCTACCACAAGGCAGCAAACAGAGGCTCCCTGGGAATTTTAATAGCATCAATCAGCCTCACAGCTGGGGGCAGAGATAAGGGTGCAGCACTTCCTCCCGTAAAGCTCTTTCCCAGGGTTTGAGAGTGTAATTCTCACTTCTTCAATTCGGGAGCCCTTCACACAAAGACAGGTATGTACAATTATCAGTCCCTCTGTGGAGAGAGGGGAGGAGAAAACAGCTCTGGCTTCCCACCCAGCCCTCTATCTCTTTACCTACAAGGGTTTCTTCTCCTTAGCCTTGACTTTCTCTGCCCTGGCCCCACACAGCACAGCTTGGTTGAGCAGAAGGCAATGAACCCAGCCAGTGGGGAAATCTAAATAACTCCCGAGATCTGAGTCATTTCTAAATGTAAGGCAGTGGTGTGACCCTAGAAAAGTTAATGGCCTGCAGATGCTTCCTCTTCCACAGAGGTCCGTTAGACCAAGCAGAGATGCGGGCACTGTCCCCAAAATACCTGTTTTGTTTTTCTTATCCCTTCTTTATACAATAACCATCGCTAGATTTTCTATCTCCCTCCATCTCTCAGATTTACATCCCTTGAGGGAGAAGACCCTGGCTTATTCATTGTTTTAGGGCCCAAAGTTTTTGGTAGGCTAAGTGACCCCAAGATAACATAAGGAGGTGATCAGAGGAAATGTATTGAATACTAACTTTTGGCCCTTGCTGGCCCTTAGGCCTGTTACTTAACTCCTTTCTGCCTCTCCATCTGTGAAATGTGAATAATTCCTATAGGGAAGGGTCATTGTAAGGACTCAATGAGGTAATGTGTATGAAAGCCACAGGCTGACTGAGGATTCATTACAGGTCAGGCCCTTGTCTGACACAGGGTCCTCCTGAGTAGATACTTGGTGCCTTCATACTGCTGCAGGAAGATGAGACCTAATGAAAAGAAAGAGCACCCAAACACCATGTTTATAAGAAGAAGGGCTTTATTTCAGTTGGCGGAGCAAATAGCATAGAAGAATTCAAAATGGCCACCGTGCTCCCCGACTGGCTTGATCTTTCCCTTTTTATTTCCAGTCAAAAAGTTCCAACCCACTGTTACCTCTCTCACTGGTCAGTTTGAATCAAGTGGGAGAAGGTGCTCCAGAAGGTGCCCCCACAGAACTACAAGATTTCACAGAAGCAGAAATTTCCAGGTCCTAGGAAGTGAAGTCTACAAATGCCTAAGAGCTGAGTCACCATGTAGAGGACCCTGCAGGTGTATCCTTGGGGTGTCCCTGAAAAGACCTCTGTTCTCCTAGATCTCACCATCCCTGGGTATCCTTTCTCAGTACTGAATTAAAACCAATGAAAAACACCACCCTTCACTTGGAAATCTCACTGTCCTACGGCTCTTTGTTGCTCCTCTTATAATCTTACTATCAGACACACTGAAGACATCACGCTTATTCTTTTCACGTTACTCACCTGATTATACTTAAATGTCAAGAAAAAGTATCTCTCCTTTCTACCCCAAGTCACCACACGGATTATGTTTTCCCCAACTTCTCCCATCGCCCCATCCCTGGACACACCTCCACATACACCCGAGGGAGAAAGAAACCAAGAATGATCCCTTCCTTTATTCCTGTATTTGTATCCACCTTGCCTCAGATAGGATTCCAGCCAACTCCAAATGTTCCATTACAATAAAATTTGCATTTAGATTAAATTAAAGGTCATAAGGTGAGGATGTTGGGGCGTGGGGAAGATGAGCTGTTGGGGGGGTTGGTTAAGAAGAAGCCAGGAGTGAAGCTGAAACTGCCTTTACAAACTGATGAAGGGCCACAAGGTAAGAATAGGAGTAAGGGCTCCAAAACTCTATAAAGAAGCAGGCTTAGCTAAATAGCAGTAATAGTCAGTCACTGTCCCCTCATTCCTCATTGTCTTGATAAAATCACTGTTCCCTCACTTGCTGCTTTATCCCAGAGTCAGGCATAGTTGTCAGTTAGGATTCCCAGCTTTCTCCCTGTAGAGTATCACCTGTTTGTAATGTACAGGTAGTTTTTGAGCTACCTTCCAGGTCCTGCCTTCCAGTGACTGATCCACCCAGACCAAGAAGCTGACTCAACTGGTCTTAGACCCCCACATCCAAGGAATTGTGCTCCAGTGGATTGGCTCACCCACCCAGACAGCAGCCCACTTATTATGGTTTCTCTCCAAAACGAGCCAACTAGCAGACCCTGAGTGCTTAATCTTTTGCCCACCAAACTGTCTTTAAAAATCCATTTCCCACGGGGCAGCACCTGTGGTTCAAAAGGGTAGGGCGGCAGCCCCATATGCCAGAGGTGGTGGGTTCAAACCCAGCCCCAGGCCAAAAAAAATTAAAAATAAAAAATAAATTAAAAGAAAAATAAAAACCCATTTGCCCAGTTCTTGGGGAGACAGATGTGAGAAATTCCCCCATCCCCTCACTTAGTGCCATGCAGAATGAACTCTTTCCCTCCCGTGAACCCTGCTGTCTCTGGGTATGGGCTTCCTCTTGGGCAGTGGGCAGATGAAGCTGGCTGGGTGGTAATAAAGCTGGACCATGAAATGCAGGGCAGTTATGCAAGCAGGTCTGAGAAAA
>CAUYQV010020726.1:0-33504 GCA_963574575.1 Galagoides demidoff | reverse complement strand
GCCCACAGCCCGCGTCTGAGGTTGCAGTGAGCAACCACGCCACTGCCCTCTGCTCAGGGTTACTGGGTGGGAATCTTTCTCTACAAAAAAAAAAAAAAAAAAAAAAAAAAAAAAACTTTTCTCAGTTTGGCAGCTTATTCTTGGTTGTTAGTGTACACTTGTCTGAAGAGTGACTCGACACACTAAAAGTAAAACAAGCATAAAATGACGTTTTTATGAAAAGACAAAAGAAGTTTATAGGGTAAGAGCAAGGTACATTCACCACATATGGAAAATGGAAGCCATGTTGTAATATGAGGCTCAGGTTATGGTCTGGGGTCTTGTTTTATAGTGTTTGGATTTGGTCATCATCATGGTTCATACATCACCACTGAACTACTTTAATAAGATGATAATTAGCCTTTGGTTACTATAGGTCACTTTCTAGACCCTGCTGTGCCTGGGATGCCTGGCCTGTGTGCTGGGAAACTCCTAGAATTCCTTTTTAAATCAGCAGTAAATTCCACCTTCTCCCAGGTATGGCAGTTGCTCAGGGCAGGGTAAAGGCAGGGTGTTCTCCTTTGTCCTTAGGAAAGCTGGAATTCCTCATTAACTACCTAACATTTTAACTTGTGTTCCCCTAATTAGTAATGATGTTGAACATATTTTCATGCGCTTATTGGACATTCTTCTATCTTCTTGGGAGAAAAGTCTATTTCAGTTCTTTATCCATTATTAAATTGGATTTTTGTTGTTGAGGAATTGTAGGAGTTATTTACATGGTCTGGATATTAATTCCATATGAGATATATGACTAGAAAATATTTTCTTCCATTTTGTAGATAGCCTTTTAACGTTTTTAATAGTATCTTTTGATACAGAATAGTAATTGTGATTAAGTCTAATTAATCGTTTTGTGTTTTCTATACTTTAGAGAAGCCACATCTAATAAATTACTACCAAATCCAGCATCATAAAGTTTTCCCCCTATGT
Organism: Galagoides demidoff; assembly: GCA_963574575.1. Classification (NCBI taxonomy): domain Eukaryota; kingdom Metazoa; phylum Chordata; class Mammalia; order Primates; family Galagidae; genus Galagoides; species Galagoides demidoff. The sequence continues at coordinate 32,532 of CAUYQV010020726.1, read as the reverse complement.
TTTCTTCAAAGACTTTTATAGTTTTAGTTGTTACAATTATTTATGTGAGGTATTTGATTAATTTATTAATCAAATAAATTGATTTAATTTATTTGTTTAATTTACATAAATATTATATATAACAATCCAACTTCATTTTCTTCTATGCGAATATCCAGTTTTTCCAGTACCATTTATGGTAAAGACTGTATTATTCTTATAGAATAGTCTTGGCACACCTGTCAAAAATTAGTTGACCATATATGTGAGACTTTATTTATGCGCTCTCTATTCCACTCTACTCATTTTTTTTGTTTTGTTTGTTTTATATCTGTTTTTCTATGTTTTTGTTTTTTGCAAGGGAGTGTATGACTTCTGTTTAGTCACTTTTTTATAAGATAATTTTAAGTCTCTTGATATTGTGCATACATTTTAAAAGGGATTTTTCTATTTCTGCAAAATCCATTGCTGAAATATAACAGGGATTGGACTAAATTTATAGATTGCTTTGACCAGTATTAATGACTTGACAATATTAAGTTTTCTCATTCACGAACTCAGAATATCTTCCCATTTATGTATGTCTTCTTTAATTTATTGGATATAAGATGTTAGACAATTAAGTTCATGAATTCAACCTAGAAAAAGTTGCTGTACACCACATTGTTAATTCAGGTTAAAGATGGCATATGTAGGACTCATTCCCAGGCACTGTTACCTCAAAAAAGTCGTAATGAATATATTCAGGTTAAATAATTTTATATATAGCTAGAATCCTAATAAAACTGAATACCCATTCTAATCATCGGTTCATGGCTCTTCCTCCAAAATAGATCATATCTTTGGACAAAATTCTAACCTTAATATTATAATGATTCAAAAATCAATGAAACAAAAATTTGGTTCCTTGAAAAGATTAATAAAAATGATAAATCTCTGGTTAGACTAATTAGAAACAGACAAGTAAAATCTGTACCAACTTCAATCAGAAACAATAAAGGGGAAATAACAATAGATATCATAGATATTCAAAAAAATCTTCAGTGATTATTACAAAACTCTGTTCTCAGAAACATGAGAATCTGAAGGAAATGGACTAATACTTGAAAGCACAAAACACTCCTAGACTCAACCAGAAAGAATTAAAAAATTTTAATAGACCTATATCAATCACTGAAAATAGCATCAACTATATGAAATCTCCCAGAAGAGAAAAATCTGGGATAAAATGACTTCACATCAGAATTCTACCAGACCTTCAAAGAGGAACTAGTACATATATTACATAACCTTTTCTAAAACACAGAAAAAGAAGGAATTTTCCCCCCAACACTTTCTATGAAGCAAATATAACCTTGATCCCCAAACCTGAAAAGAACCCAAAAAAGAAAGGCAACTAAAGACCAAAAATATAGAACAAAAATATTCAATAAGATCTTAGCAAACATAATTCAATGACGGAACATCAAAAATGTTATACACTATGATTAAGTCAGCTTTATATCAGGATTACAAGGTTGGTTCAACATATGTAAATCTATAAATATATTACATCACATAAATAAAATCATAATAAAGACCAGAATATTCTATCAATTCATGCAGAAAAGACTTTAGATAATATTCCACATCCTGTCATGATTAGAACTTTTAAGAAAATAGGCTTACTTCTTCATTCCTGTGATGCTTAACTAAGAATAATATTGTTTAGGATATTGTATCCTTATTTATAAGTGAAATATGTTTGTAATTTTCCCTTCATAATAATATATTTTCTCCAATTTTAATATCAGGTGTATCCAGATTAAGTAGAATGATATTGAAGTATTTCTTCTTTTTCTGTTGTCTATAAGATTTGACATGATTTTTTTTTAATTATCTTTTACTTTTACTTAAAAATATTAGGTGCCTATTTTTTGAGATTTTGGAAAAAACAAGAAGTTAACTGATGACTCCATACTGAACCTCAGAGTCAAAGCATTCTATAATAGACATACTCTCATTTGACAATGTGAATGTTACTTTCTTTGCATTATTATTATTATTGCTTAATATTTCAATGCAGCAATTGTCTCATTTCTTTTCTGAATGTATTTACCTTCCTTTGTTCTTTATTAGGTTTTTGTTTCTAGTTCTTATCTAAACATTGTTATTGTTATTAAATTTTAAGCCTTTTTAATTTTGTGAAGGCAAAAATTGGAAAGCTAATAAACACATGTATATGAAAAAAATAAAAAGAAAAGAAAATAGGCTTAGATGGGACATTACTTAAACTAATAGAGACCATCTACAGTAAACCCACAGCCATTCTCATATTGACTGGAGTAAAATTGAAAGCATTTTCACTCAGATCTGGAACTAGACAAAGATGCCAATTGTCACCACTGATATTCAACATAGTACTGGAAGTCCTACCCATCACAGCAAGCCAGAGAAGGAGATCAAGGGTATTCAAATGGGGACAGAGAACGTCAAACTCTTGCTTTTCATGGATGACATAATCTTATACTGGAAAATTCCAGGGACTCAACTACAAAGTTCTTTGAACTGATCAAGTAATATAGCAGTGTCTTGGGATACAAAATCAATACCTACAAATCACTAGCTTTTATATATACCAACAATAGTCAAGCTGAGACTATAATCAAAGACTCTATTCCTTTTACAGCAGACAAAGACTATGATGTAAGATGGAATAAACACAAACCTAGCCAGGAATTTGAAAGAATTTGTGATATTGGAAAACTAGATATTAATAAAGAATTTTGGAAAGACATATTCCTGGCAATCTAGGAAAATTCATTCATGTAGAAGGCTGTGTAAATATTCAGGAAAGACTTGTTAAAGGAGAAGATCCCAATCCCTCAGCTCTGGATGAGCTTGAGACCTTGTTCAAGCAAGAAATAAAACTTAAGCCTGTCTGAAAAATCACCTATTTCCTATTTCAAAATCATAAGTAAGTGTAACTGTTTTGATTCATACCTTGAGTTAAGGCTACAATGTACTCACTATAGGTAAGGTTTTTGCTTTCTCCTCCTCACCCCTGATCCCTGATGGTTTTCCAGTGACTTTTACTTCCCTCACTGTGGAAAGGAAAGTTAGTTACAATTTATTAAAGAGTATATATGGTGTTTGTTTTTCCATTCTTGAAACACTTAAGATACATAGGGTATGATCTCCAGTTCCCACCTAAAGTTTTAAAATATTGTCTATTACATATATCGCCTTGGGTGATGGACATAAATTTAAAGTATTTAAGGAAATCATCTGATGAATTCCTGACTGACCACTAACTTTTTTTTTTTTTTTTTTGGAGATGGAGACTCAAGCTATCCCCGCTGGGTAGAGTGCCATGGCATCACAGCTCATAGCAACCTCCAACTCCTGGGCTCAAGCGAGTCTCTTGCCTCAGCCTCCCAAGTAGCTGGGACTACAGGCACCCACCACAACGCCCGGTCATTTTTTTGGTTGCAGCCATCATTGTTGTTTGGTGGGCCTGGGCTGGGGATTCTAACCTGCCACCTTAGGTGCAGGTGGCTGACACCTTAGCCGATTGAGCCACAGGCGCTGAGCCCTGACCACTAACTTTTATACTCACTTAAGTGTGACACTTAGAAAAACAGGCTAAAAAAAAAAAAAAGCAGAACTTAACAAAAAAGTTAGCAGAGCATTCAATGTTTCTATAGTCCCAGGGACAAAGAAACTTTAAATAGTCCAGTAAAGCTGCTGTACAAGTATGCTCCAATAAGAAAGATGACATCAAAAAGAATAAACCAGAAATAACAATAAATTATTTTGGATGGAAGAATCTGATGGCAGATTTAAAACAGTATATGTATTATCTAAAATATTTTATTTTCAGCCAAAATTTAAGAGACAGTTAAACAAATAGGTACACTTACCTATTTTGTGTCACATGTAAATAAGAAAAGATAATCAATACAAAAAGTGTCTAAGAAGCTAAGATTTTGAAATGAATATAAAAAGAATATATAGGCTATTATGAATATTTGTAAAGAATTAAAAGAAATAATGTCTAAATAATTTAAGGGAAATACAGGAATAAGGCAATATGAAATGAAGAATATAAAGAGGTAGAGATTATAAGTAATAACATCAAAAAGAAATTCTGGTGTTGAAATAAAAAATTTACTAGACAGACACAAAAACCAGCATTAGACAGCAAATAAAAATCCAACAAACTTGAAAATTGTCCAATGGAGGTTATGTAGTCTGAATAAAAAAATAAATAAAAAACAGAATAAAAAATGGACAGAACCTAAGAGACTATTTGGATAGTATCAAGCATAATAATGTACATGTAAGAGAAACCCCCAAAAAGATAAATGGAACATAACAGAAAAATTTAATAAATAATTAATAAATCTACCAAAATTTTATGAAAAAATTATTAAACTTTCAAGAACCCAAAAGATCTTCAAATAGGAAGCATTAAAAATGTATCCCATCTGAACCAAATTAATAACAGTCACGTACAAAGAGAAAATCTTGCAAGGAAAAAGAGGAAAACTATCACATAAAACCAAGTCTCAATGCTTAATAAGAGCATCCTATCAGAGACATTGAAATCTGAGCAATGGAATGAGATACTCAAAGCACTGAAAAAAAAGATGATACATCTTGAATTCTATACCCAGTTAAATTTCTTATAAAATAAAGCAACAAACAAGGTGAAATCAACATTCCCAATAAAAACCCAAAAAAGTTGATCACAAGAAGAGCTATTTCATACAAAACAGTAAGTTAAGTTATTCAGGGTGAAATAAAATGACAGTAGACAATACCTTAGTTTCATATGAAAGAAATGGAGAAGTGATGTAGGTAATTAGATGGGTAAATATAAAAGTAAGTATAAGCTTATGTTCTTTTTTGAAGCATCATTCCTATCTATTTTTAAAAAACTTTATAAAATTATTATCATATATATTGAAGACTTTAAATCATATAAATATACAATTTGCATGACAATATGAACACAGTGAAGGTGAAAATGAAGTTACAAATAATGGAAACATTTCATGTTTATTTTTTAAATACTGTGGAAATTAAATCATTATAAATTTAAATAATATTGCTTTAAGTTTAGTGGGTTATTAATAAGCCTTAAGGAATCTACTAAAATACCTAACATAAACAGTAAAATAATCAAAAAGAAATTAGAAAATACCGATTTAAAACAAAGACAAAAAACATAGCAATATTAAAAAAGCAAAATATTATCTATATAGAAATTGTTGAAATGACAGAAATAGAATTCACAATGTGGATGGAAAATAAGATGAAGGAATTGAGGAAAATATAGAAAATGAAATTCAAAACAAATTTGAAAAACTATCTTAAGAAATAAGTGAAAGTAAAGGAAAAGTCACCACAGATCTGGACATAATTAGGAAAGATAAAGCAGAGCTGAACTATATGAAAGAAGCATTCAAGGATCTTCAAAACACAGTAAAGAGTCTCATCAATAGAACAGAATATGGAGAAGAAAGATTCTCAGAAATGGAAGACAAGACTTTTGAACTAACCTAAACATTCAAAGAGGCATAAAAGAAAAGGATAAGACAGAAACAAAGAGAGTAGGCAGAATTTTCACTAAGACAAATATGTGTCAACACACATACACATGAATTTACAAACTATAATGATTCCTAAAGAAGTGAATCCCCAAAGTATGGAATCTCTACTTCAGGGAATCATGGTAGAGAATTTCCCAAGCATTGTGAAAGAAACTAAAATTTATATATTAAATAATTTCAGAAGCCCAGCATGACTCAACTCACACAAAGAATCTCCTAGATACATTGTTATTAATTTAGCCGGTCAAAATGAAAGAGAAAAATTTGCAAGCATTCAGGTGTTCGCAGCTTATTATTTATAAGGGGAAAAATATCACATTGACGGTGGATATTCAGCTTAAATCTCTCAAGCCAGAAGAGGGTGGTCATATACCTTAAAATTCTTAAACAAAATAATTTTTGGCCTAAGATTCTGTATCCTGTTCAACCAAGTTTCATATTCAATGGAGAAATCAAATATTTTTATGACATACAAACATTAGAATTACACCCCACTTATCAATTCTCTCAATAAATGTTAATGCCTTGAATTGTACACTGAAAAGACACAGGCTGGCTGATTGGATAAAAAGGAAAAAGCCATCCATTTGCTGTGTACAGGAAACTCACCTAGCCTTGAAGGCCAAAGTAAGACTAAGGGTGAAGGGATGAAAAACAATATTTTAGGTAAATGGAAATCAGAAGAATGGAGAGATTGAAATATTATTTTCAGGCTTGGCACCTGTGGCTCAAGTGGCTAAGGCGCCAGCCAGATACACCTAAGGTGGCGGGTTCGAATCCAGCCCAGGCCGCCAAATAACAATGACAGCTGCAACCAAAAAATAGCCGGGCATTGTGGCTGGCGCCTGTAGTCCCAGCTACTTGGGAGGCTGAGGCAGGAGACTCACTTGAGCCCAGGAGTTGGAGGTTGCTATGAGCTGTGATGCCACGGCCCTCAACCCAGGGGGACAGCTTGAGGCTCTGTTTCAAAAAAAAAAAAAAAAAAGGAAATATTATTTTCAGATCCAAGTCAATTTTAAGCAACTAAAGTCAAGACAAAAATGAACACTTTGTTTCCTTTGTTCCTGATCAAAGGAAAAATACAACAAGAAGACGTTTTAATTCTAAATACTTATGCACCCAGCTTAAATGCTTCCAGATTTATGAAACAGAACTTAATTAGTCTGAGGATTATAGTAGCAGCAGACTATAACACCTGTCTTACAGAGCTAGATTGATCCTCTAAACAGAAACTAAAAAAGTTTATGAAGGACTTAGAAGAAACTTTAGAATAATTATGTTTAATAGACGTATATAGAACACATCATGTGAAAGCTGAGGAATATATGCTCTTCTCATAGGCCCATTAAACATGATCCAAAATAGATAGTAGACTAGGACACAAATCAAACCTCCACAAGTTTAAAAGAATTGAAATTATACCTCGAATCTTTTCAGACCACAAGGCATACAGTTGGAACTCAACTCCAACAAAAATTTTCACCCCCACGCAAAGGTATGGAAAATAAACAACCTTATGCTGACTGACAGTGGATTTAAGGAAGAGAAAAAGGAGAAAATCATTAATTTCCTTGAACATTACCACAATGAAGACACAAACTACCAAAACATGGGGGACACAGTAAAGGTAACCCTAAGAGGAAAATTTATCACATTTCATTCCAACATCAAAAACCAGAAAGAGACCACATCAACAACCTAATTATCTTGAATTAAAAAAGGAAGAGAAACCCAATTCCAACCCTAGCAGAAAGAAAATAAATAACCAAAATTAAATCAAAAATAAAGTAAAAGACCCATTCAGAAAATCAATGAACAAAAATTTGGGCTTTGAAAAGATAAATAAAATCAATAAACCATTGGCCAGACTAACTAAAAACAGAAAAGTAAAATCTTTAGCAAACTCAATCAGAAACAAAAAGAGGAAATAATCGATACCACAGAGATGTAAGAGATTATTTTTGACTACTCCCCAAAACTCTATGCCAAGAAATTTGACAATGTGGAGGAAATAGACCAAGATCTGGAATGACACCATCTCCTTAGAGTTAATGAGGAAGAAATAGATCTCTTAAACAGACCAATATCAAGCACTGAAACTGAAGAAACAATAGAAAAGCTTCAAAAAACAACAACAGAAGCCCTGGGCAGTGCCTGTGGCTCAAGAAGTAGGGCTTAGGCCCCACATACCAGGGGTGGTGGGTTGGAGCCCAGCCATGGCCAAAAATTCCAAAAAAAAAAAAAAAAAAAAACCCTGGACCAGATGACTTCACATCAGAATTCTATCAAACCTTCAAAGATGTGCCTGTACCTGTACTTCAGAACCTATTTCAAAACATTGAGAAGGAAGGAACCTTCTCCAACATGTTCTATGAAGCAAACATCACCCTAATTCCAAAACGAGGAAAAGATCCAACCAAAAATGAGAACTACAGACCAATTTCATTAATAAATATCAATGCAAAAATACCAAAAAAAGTTTGGCTAATATATTGCAGCTATATATTTAAAAAAATTATATATCACAATCAAGCAGGCTTTATCCCAGGAATGCCAGGCTGTTTTAACATATACAAATCCATAAATTTAATTCAGAATAACAATAGAAGCAAAAACAAAGACTATGATACTCTTAATACATGCAGAAAAAGTATTTGACAAAATTCAACCCCCTTTCTGACAAGAACACTTAAGAAAATAGGCATAGATGGCATGTTTCTCAAACTGATTGAAACCATCTATCACAAAGTCATAGCTAATATCAAACTGAATGTAATAAAACAGAAACCTTTTACACTTAGATTTGTAACCAGACAAAGATGTCCACTATTGCTACTACTGTTCAGCATAATTCTGGAGTTTCTAGACAATGAAATCAGACAAAAAAGACTTTAAAGAGCATCCAAACGTGGGTAGAGGAGGTCAAGCTCTTGCTCTTTGCTAATGATATAATCTTATACTTAGAAAAACCCAGAGACTCAACCACAAATCTCCTGGAAGTCATTAAGAAATACAGTAATTTCTCAAGGTATAAAATCAATGTTCAAAATCACTAGCCTTTTTATTTACCAATAATAGCCAAGTTGAGAAGCTATTCAAAGACATAATTCCCTTTACTGTAGCTTCAATGAAAATGAAATACCTAGGAACTTACCTAACAGAAGTGGTAAAGGTTCTTCTCAAAGAAGATTATGAAACCGTAAGAATAGAAAAAGCAGAAGACATTTTAAAATGGACAAACATACCACACTCTTGTCTGGGAAGAATCAACATTGTTAAATTGTCTATTCTACCCAAAGCAATCTACAGAGTCAAGGAAATCTCCATTAGAATTCCAACATCATACTCTAAAGAACTGGGAAAAATGGTACTTCATTTTCTGTAGAACCAAAAAATAACTGATGCAGTCAAAGGTATTCTTAGTAATAAAAACAGAGCCGAAGGCATCAGTCTAAAAGAATTAAGATTATGTTATAATTCCACAGTGATAAGAAGAGCATGGTATTGGCACAAAAAATAAAGACATAAGCATATGGAACAGAATATGAAACCAAGATATTAAACTAGGTTCTTATAGTTATCTGATCTTTGATAAACCTGAGAAAAGCATACAGTTGGGGAAAAGAATCCCATTTCAAAAAATAGTGTTGGAAGAACTGCATAACCACTTGTAAAAGTCTGAAACTGGACGCACCCACATCTTTTATCACAAAAATGAGCTCAAGATAGGAAAAAAATGTTTAAATCTAAGACATGACATAGTACAAATCCTAGAAGAAAGTGTGGGGAAAACCCTTGATGATATTGAACTGGGGCAAGCTTTTATGACAAAGATTTCCATGGCAATAGCAAGAACAACAACAAAAATGGGACTTCATTAAGCTGGAAAGCTTCTGCACAACTAAGAACACAACAAGTAGAGCAAAAAGACAACCTTCATAATGGTAAAATATATTTTCAGAGTATGAATATGACAAAGGTTTTGTAACTAGAATCTATAAAGACTTCCAATTAATCAACAAAAAAACAATCGAGATATGAACAAAACTTTCTCTGAGGAAGACAGACAAACAACTCACAAACATTAAAAAAAAAAAAGCTTATTGTTCCTGATCATCAGAGAAATGTAAATCAAAACCACCCTGAAATATCCCATAACCCACGTAGGAATACCTCACATCACAATGACACCAAACCTGCCAATGCTGTCATGAATATAGAGAGAAGGGAATACTTTTACACTGTCAGTGGAACTGCAAACTAATACCTCTTTCAAAAGAAGTATGGGGAATCCTCGAAGAACTCCCACCTGATACTGCAATCCCATTACTAGGCATCTACCCAGAAGAAATGAAATAATTTTATCTGAAGAACATCTGCACTAGATTATTTATTACAGCTCAGTTTACAATTGTGGAAACAACATAAACACCCACTGACCCAGGAATGGTATATGTATACACTATTCAGCCATTAAAAAATGGAGACTTCTTTTGTGTTAACATGTATGGAGAGAGCACATTCTTCTTTGTAAAGCATCACAACAATGAAGAAGCAAGGATCCAATGTACTAATATGAAGCCAGTGGACAATCTAAGGCATCCCCACAGTGTGAGAACTTAATTCAAGGTAGGCAGTTTGGGAATGAGGGATTTGGGAGAGTTGAGGAGGCAGATGGTTGTAGTCTCAATGTGCACAATGTCAGAGTGTATGACATACCTCTTGGGGTCAGGACACAATTATAAGAGGGACACTACAAAATGCAAATATGTAACCTTATTATTTGTACCCTCAAATTAATCTGAAACAATAAATATAGTATAAGAAAACTGGTTGTATGCTATGAAAAAATATATAAAATTGGTCCAGCAAAAAAATGAAAATAAAAATTACAGTCAAATGGAAATCACAATAAAGCAGAGTTTGCAATCCTATTTGCAGATACAATTGTGCTTAAAACAACAAAAAAGGAAGAGATAGTCACCACATACTGGTCAAGGGAAAAATGCAACAAGAAGACATTTCAACCCTAAATATCTATAGACCCAACTTAAATGCTTGAAGATATATAAATGAACCCTAATTTGTCTGAACAATATGATATACTGAGTTCAATATGAGTCCCCCATAATGACAGGGGACTTCAACAGCCCTCTGAAGGCTTGAACAGATTCTCCAAGAATAACTAAACAAAGAAGCAATGTAATTAAACATGACTTTAAAACAAACGGTCTTAACAAACACATACAGAACTTTCTATGCCAATAAAATTGAGTACACATCTACTCATTGCCCCCTGGATCATCTTTCAAAAATAATCATATCTTAGGGCACAGATTAAACAAATCTCAACAAATTCAAAAAAAATAGAAATCATACCTTGTATCTTGTCAGACTACCATGAATTAAAGGTAGAATACAATTCCAATGAAACTCTTTATTCCCACATAAATTTATGCAAAATAAAATGCTCAATGCTGAATAAGAGTGGGTCAAGGAGGATATAGAAAAGGAAATCATTACATTTTGCAAACAAAAATATAATGAAGCTACAACCTGTGGGATACTGCAAAAGCAGTCCTAAGTGGGCAGTTTATTGCATTACAGGGACACACTCACAAAACAGGAAGAATGCACATCAACAAAATAATGAGCCATCTCAAGTAGCTGAAAAACTAATACTAATCCAATCCAAACCTAGGAGAAGAAAAGAAACAATGAAAATTGAACCAGAATTAAATGAAATTAAGATGATAAGAACCATTAAGAAGATCAGTGACAGAAAAAGATGGTTCAGTGAAAAGATTAAGAACATCCATAAACCATTGGCCAGAGTAAGTAGAAAAAGAATAGTAAGACCACTAATAACTTCAGTCAAAAACAAAAAAAGGGGGAATAGTAGCAGATACCACTGATATACAGAAGATCATCAGTGATTACTCCAAGAAACTCTATGCCCAGAAATTTGAAAATGTGGAGGAAATGAACCAGAACCTGAAATCACACCATCTCCATAACTCAAAAACAAAAAATTAGAAATTTTGAACAGAACAATATTAAGCACTGAAATGCATCAACAATACAAAATCTTTCAAAAAGTAAAGTTCCAGACCAGATGGAGCCACACCAGAATTCCATCTATCCTTCAAAGAGGAGCTCTTAGCTACATTGCCAAACTACTCCAAAACACAGAGAAGAAAGGAACCCTCCCCAACATGTTCTATGAAGCAAATAGCACCTTTATACAAACACCAGGAAAGGACCCAACAAAAATGGAAAAAACACAGACGATTATCATCAATAAATATCAATGTAAAATTGTACAGTAAAATCATAGCAAACAGAATACAACTACATACTAAAAACTATACATCATAATCAGGACTTTAGTCTAGGGATGCAAGGTTAGTTCAATATATGTCAATCTACAAATGTAATTCACCACATAAATAGAAGCAAAAGCAAAGACCATATGATACTCTCAATAGAGGCAGAAAAAGCATTTGACAAAATCCAGCACCCTTTTCTGACAAGAACACTTAAAAAAATAGGTATAGATAAGATATTTCTTAAACTGATAGAGGCCATCTACTACAGACCCACAGCCAATATCACACTGTAGGAAAACTAAAAATGTTTCCACTTAGAACCGGAACAGCACAAAGACATCCACTAATGCCACTTTTCCCCCCTATAGTTTCCTAATTATCTTGCCCATTATTTTCATGGTCCTAGAATTTTTGATTAAATAGTATGTGATCAATCAGTAGCTTATGATAATTTTATGTATAATCTTGGTAGACAATTCAGGGACTGATTCTTTTTTCTTCCTTTCAACATGTAGTTGTGAGCCAGCATGATAGTTGGTATGCTTGTAGACCCAACAGGTGAGAAGGCTGAAGTGGGAGGATAGCTTGAATCTCGATGTTCAAATTCAGCCTAGGCAACATAATGAGATTAAATCTCTAAAAGCTAAATTAGTTAATAGATTTTTTTATAAAAGACCATTGTAACTATTGTAACTTGTAACTATTCATGTTCTTGACTATATATTCAGAGTGACTTGAATCAATGATTCTGGGTTTTAATCCCCAGACATGAGCTAAATAAATTCTCTACTTATATTAAACTTGCCTCAGCCTTTTCCTTTATGTCAATATATCACAAAGAATAACCTATTTAATGATAAGTTAACAAAGGTAATGCAAGACTACGCTGAAAACTATATACTGCTCTTGAAGAGAATTAAAGAAAGCCTATATAAATAAAAATTATTCAATCTTCATGGATTAGAAAACCACAGAGGTCTGGGACTGGACGAAGCCTTTTTGTCCTCTTCAATTCTCAGGGGAAGTGCCTTTTGTGGATTGCAGGAAGAAAGGGAAAACCCAAATAGTATATTGCAGCCAGACTTGAGGGCTGGTTAAAGCAGTATTACCAACAGTTTGGCAGTAGTAGAGATGGCCAATTAGGAAGGTCTGGGTAGCAAAGGGTCACCTATTATGGCAAGGTCGTAAGAAGGTTGAGAGGGCAGGCTCCCTGCAGGAACATAACCATTTTATTTCCACCAGCTTGGATTGGTCTTCCAGTTGCAACAGACTCAGGGACTCCAGCACCCCATGAGAACTATTGTTGAGGGTACATGGTGAGACCTGCCTCTGAAGGATTCTGGAGAGATCTGAGTCTCTAACCCTGTGGAATCTGAATTCAGAGGAAATAATCAGGCCATCACAGTGTACAATTAAGTTGTGGTGTTGTCTGTCCCCTACCCTAAAACTACAGTGCCACCTGATGTCCTGGCAATATATTGAAACAAAATGTATCCCTACAAAATTTGGATACTATATCTCTCTGTCTCTCTCTCCCTCTGTCTCTCTCTCCCTCTCTCTCTCTATATATATATTTTTTGTGTATATATATATATATACTTTATGTGTATATATATTATATATATGTAATTAGGTTTTTATTTTGTTTATTTTTTCTATTTCTTCTTGCTGTTAATATTTACTTTTTCTTTCTGTTTTTTGTTCTTTCATTTATTTATTACTGAGTTTGCTTATTTTTTGTTATTTAGAGTTTTTAGATATTTTGTATTGATGTGTTTTGTTTCATGCTTATTTATATGGTTGATTCTTTTCTTAACTTCTATTTTTACTTTCATTAATAGCAAGGGCTCCTATATTTCTTGGTTACAATATTTTAGCTTCATCTATTCTCTCTCCATACTTCATTCCAGTACATTCTCTCTTTGGACAGAGACTCTTCTACCTTTCTCTTCTCTCCCACAATAATCATCTCCCCAACCCCTAAGCTATCCCTTCCCTTTTTCTTCTCTTTCCCCTTTCTTTCTTCACTCCACTCTCCCTAATTTCTCTATTAGCTATAATGGTATTAATTTCCTTTAACTATGCTTACCTGAACATTATCATTATCATTATTACTATTATCATCATCATTTTATTTATTTGTTCACTAAGAGTTGGGAAGACATAGCTGTGGCCTGGCAGGTAGGCCACAGCAGGTATCTGGTTCAAGGGGGATAAGAGACCTTTCTAACTCTGGCGCTTGGAAGACAGTATTGGCAAGACCACATTGAAGAACTTTTTGATTTTTTTTCACTCTTACTTAATTTCCTTAAGGTTTTTTGTTTTTTCTCTTTTCCTTCCCTTCATAGTTTTGGCAGAGGAAGAGTCTGGCTTTTCTCAGGCTGGTAAGGTCCGTATGATTTCAAGTAACCCTCCCAGTCCAGCCCTTTCAAAACACTGGAGTTATAAGCATGGTCTTAGCACCACCATGATTAATAAAAATTTCTTCTATCATTCTCAGCTCCTCTGCCTCACCTCTGCCCCTCTTGTTCTCCAAGTTTTTTCTTTCTTCTTTTCTTCAGTTATTATTCTTTCCATTTTTCTTTTTCTCCTTTTTAATTTTCCTTTATTCTTTCCTTTGTTTTTATCCCTTCCTTTTATTCCCCCCAGGTTTCTCCCTGCCTGCTTGTTACATTTATTCTCATTTTAGCCTCACACCAAAGAGGTCTCTTCAGCACATAAATTTCAAGACAAGGTAATATGGAACCCACAATCTAATCTCATCCTACCAGCTTTATTAGCCAAAATGTGGAAAATAATCATGGGGCAGAACCAGAAGAAGAACTCTGACAACACAAATAATCAGAGTAGATCAAATCCCCTGAGGAATGACAAAGGTGATACACCAGAAGATGTCATTCACAGACACATTCTATTCAGAAATAAAATCCAGAATATAGATGGCAAATAAGATAAAGAGAATGGAGAAAAAGATGGAGATAAAAATCCAAAGAGCTGTGAAAAAGTTGTCTCAGGAAATTAATTAATTCAAAGACAAAATCACCAAGAATATGGACATAATGAGAAAGTAGATAGAAGAGCTCTGCTTATTTGAAAATAAAAACGTTATTCGAGGAGCTCCAAAATACAGTAGAATACCCCAGTAATAGAATTGAGCAGGCAAAAGAAAGGATCCCCGAAATTGAAGACAAGGCTTTTGAACATTCTCAAATGCTCAAAAAGGCGGACAAATGGAGAGCAAAAACTGAGAGTTGTGGGATCTCTCCAAAAGGTCAAACATTCACCTTAAAAGAATTCCTGAAGGAGAAGAAGATGGTCCTAAAGGCACAGATGTTCTACTCCAAGATATTATGGAAGAGAATTTCCCAAGCATTGCGAGAAATACTGAAATTCAGATAGTAGACAGTTTCAGAATCCCAACAAGACTCAATCCAACTAAAGCATCTCCTAGATACATTGTGATTAACTTTGCCAAAGTTAAGATGAAGGAGAAAATTCTTCAAGCAGCCAGATGTAAGAAAAGCATTACCTATAAAGGGAGAAATATTAGAATGACTGCAGATCTCTCAGCCAAACCTTTCAAGCCATAAGAGAATGGTCACCAAACTTCAATTTCCTAAAACAAAACATTTTCCAGCTTAACTGCACTTCCTTTGTGATGGAGAAATCAAATATTTCACTGATTTACACATGTTGAAGAAACTTTCCATAACTAAACCAGCTATCCAAGATATTCTCAGACCCATTCTCCATAATGATCAGCACAATGGTCTACCACCAAAGTAAACTCTCCTAGAAATTTTTGAACTAAACCTAACTTCCATAGGGGTAAAAGCATGAAAAGTAATCCACTCAACATTTGAAAAACATGACACCCCAAACATTGTCAGGCTTATTAATTCTCTCAATTAATGTGAATGCCTTAAATTGTCCTTTAAGGATGCACAGGTTGGATAACTGGATACATAAACTCAAACCAGATATCTGTTGCACACAAGAGTCTCAACTTAAAGGACAAAAATAGACTCAGGGTGAAGTGATGGACATTTATAATACAGGCAAATGGAAACCAGAAAAAAAGCAAGGGTTGCAATTTTATTTGCAGGTCCAATAGGCTTTAAACCAACAAAGATAAGGAAAGACAAGGATGATCACTACATATTTGTCAGGCAAAACACTCAACATGAATAGATGCTAATAATCAACATATATGTGCCCTACCAGAATGCTTCTCAATTTATAAAGCAAACTCTAACAGATGTGACTATTTGATATCTTCCTGCACTATGATTGTTAGAGATTTTAATACCCCTTTGGGAGTTATGGATAGATCCTCCAAGAAGAACTAGAAAAAGAAATACTAGACTTAATTTTCACCCTAGAACAAATGGACTTAACAGAAATCTACAGAACATTTCATCCTAATAAAACTGACTACTCATATTTCTAAAAATCCCAAGGATCATCCTCCAAAATTGATCATATCTTAGGACACAAGTCTAAGCTCATCAAATTTAAAAGAATAGAGATTATTCCTTGTATCTTCTCAGACCATCATGGAATAAAAGTTGAACTCAATAGCAACAAGAATCTTCATACTCAAACAAAGTCATGGAAAGTAAATAACCTTATCCTGAATGGTTCAAACATGAGATTAAGAAGGAAATTGCCAAATTTTTTGAACAAAATGATAATGAAGACATGAATTATCAAAAACTGTGAGATATTGTAAAGGACATCCTAAGAGGGAAATTTATAGCAGTGCACGCCTTCCTCGAGAGAATGTAAAGAGAGGAAGTCAGCAACTTAATGGGACATCTCAAGCAACTGGAAAAGGAAGACTATACCAATCCCAAAATAAGTAGAAGAAAATAAAAAAAAATTAGAGCAGAACTAAATGAAATTGGAAACAAAAGAATCATTCAGAAAATGACAAAACAAAAAGTTGGTTTTGTGAAAAGTTCAATAAAATTGATAAACCTTTGGGTGACAACCAGATATAGAAAAGTACAATTTCTAAATCATCAGTGAAAAATAATAGAGGAGAAGCAACAACAGACACCTCAGAAAACCATAAAATCCTCATTGATAACTACCACAAACTCTATTCTCAGAAATACGAAAATCTCAAGGAATTAGACCAATACTTGGAAGCATGCTACCTTCCTAGACTCAGCCAAAAAGAATTAGAAATTTTGAATAGATCTATATCAATCACTGAAATAGCATTAACTATGTGATATCTCCTCCAAAATCAAAGTCCATAACCAGATGGTTTCACATCAGAATTCTACCAACCCTTTAAAGAGGAAACTAGTAATAATAACCTTTTCCAAAACGCAGAAAAAGAAGAAATACTTCTCAACACATTCTAATATCACCCAGATCCATAAACCAGGAAAGGAACCAATAGGGAAAGAAAACTATAGACAAGTATCATTAATGAATATAGATGCAAAAATTTTCAATAGGTTCCTAGCAAACAGATTTTAACAACCCATCAAAAAATTATACACCATAATCAAGTGGGTTTTATTCCAGGGTTACAAGGTTGGTTCAACGTATATAAATATAATACATTACTTTAACAAACTAAAAAACAAAGACCATATGATTCTCTCAATTGGCTTTTGTTAGTATCCAGCATCCTTTCAAGATCAAAACACTTAAGAAAATAGGTTTAGAAGGGACAATTCTTAAACTGATAGAGGCCAAATACAGCAAACCCACAGGCAGTATCATATTGAATGGAGTGAAACTGAAAACATTTCCACTCACCAAGAACTGGTCAAGGATGCCCACCATCTCTACTGCTATTCAATATAGTAATGGAATTTTTAGCCATCCCAATCAGGCAAGAGAAGGTGATCAAGGGTATCAAAATGGTGTCAGAAGAGATCAAACTCTCACTATTTGCAGATGATATGACCATATACTTGGAAAACCCCAAGGACTCAACTACAAAACTCTTAGAAGTGATTAAGAAATACAGCAGAGTCTTAAGGTACAAAATCAATACTTATAAATTACTAGCTTTTATATATATGAACAATAGTCAAGCTGAAAAAAATAGTCAAGGACTCTATTCCTTTTACAGTAATGCCAAAGAAGATGAGAATTTTTGGAATTTACCTTAAAAAGTATATGAAAGTTCTCTATAAGGAGAATTATGAAACTCTGAGAAAGGAAATAGCTGAAGACATTAACAAATGGAAAAACATATCATGGTCATGGCTGGGAAGAATCAACATTATAAAAATGTCTATACTACCCAATGCAATCTACATATTTAATGCAACCCCTATTAAATCACCATTGTCTTACTTTAAAGAACTTGAAAAAATAGTAATTTGATTTATTTGCAATTAGTGAAAACCTCCAATAGCCAAGACATTACTCAGAAATAAAAACAAATCAAGTATCATGTTACCAGACTGTAAGCTATACTGTAATCTATAGTGATCAAAACAGCTTGGTAGTGGCACAATCATAGAGTGGTAGATTTATGGAACATAACAGTGAAACAAGAGATGAATCCAGCCACTTATTGTCACTTTATCTTTGATAAGCCTATCAAAAGCATTAATTGAGGGAAAGATTCCCTGTTTAACAAATAGTGCTGAGGGAACTGGCAACTTATAGCTGACTGAAACTAGACCCTCTTCTTTCACCATTAACAAAAATTGATTCTCATTGCATAAAAGATTTAAGCTTAAGACATGAAACTATAAAAATACTATGAGAGTGCAGGGAAAAAGCTTTAAGATATCATCCTGGGAAAATATGTTATGAGGAGGACCCTGTGGGCAATTGAAGAAATGCCAAAAATATGTTACTGGGATCTGATCAAATGAAAAAGCCTCTGCACAGCCAAGACCACAGTAAGTAAAGCAGACAATCTTCCAAATGGGATAAGACTTTTGCAGGTTATTCTTCCTACAAATGTCTGATAACAAACTTCCACATAAAACTCAAACTAATCAATAAGAAAAGTACATATAACTCCATTTCTATGTGGACAAGAGACTTGAAGAAGACAGGCACATGGCCTAGAAACACATGAAAAATTGCTCATCATTTTTAATCATCAGAGAAATGCAAATCAAAACCACTTTGAGATATCATCTAACTCCAGTAAGATTAGCCTACATAACAAAATCCCAAATCTACAAATGTTGGCATGGATGTAGAGAAAAGGGAAAACATCTACAGTGCTGGTGGGAATGCAAGCTAATAAGTCCTTTTGGGGAAGAATTTGGAGAATGCTTAGGGAACTAAAAGTAAACCCATTGTTCGATCCTGCAATTCCTCTCCTAGGTATCTACCCAGATAACCAAAAATTATTTTACAAGAAAGACATTTGCACCAGAATGTTTACTGATGCCCAATTCATAATTGTCAAGACATGGAAGCAGCACAATTGCCAATCGAACCATGAATGGGTTAACAAAATCCGGTATATCTACACCATGGAACACTGTGCAGCCATAAAAAATGATGGAGACTTTATGTCTTTTATGTTTACCTGAAAGGAGTTGGAACATATTCTTCTTAGTAAAGTATCTCAAGAATGGGGAAAAAAAGTATACAAATGTACTCAATACTACTATGAAATCATTAGTTATCTGCACATTCATGCAAATGGGAAAACATAACTATAGGCCAGAAAGTAGGAGGGAAGAGGAGAGGGAAGGCCAGAGGTGGAAGGGTATTTGGTGGGACCTCAACTAATGTGCATAATGCAATGGTACATTTCAAACATATTAAGAAAATAGAATAATTGTTTTACCACAACAAATAAGTAAGTGAAGTGAAGGATGTGTTAATCAGTTCAGTGTAAATGTCTCACATTGTATATAAAATCAGTACACTGTACCCCATAAATTTATCATTGTACACAGTTATGATTTAATAAAGAAAAAATAAATCTTACTAAAAGATTATAGGACTCATAGGTAGATATACATATTATAGAGCACACAAAATCTCATAGTGTGATCAATTAACTTTTGACAAGTGTACAAAGACAACTCACTGAAGAAAAGAATAGTCTTTTCAACAAATGGTGTTAGGACAACTGGCAAAACACAGGTTAAAAACAATGAACATGGGATGCTACCTCACACGGTACACAAAAATTAACTCCAAATGGATCATGGATATACATGAGGACTAAAAGCATAAAACTCAAAAGAAAATGTAAAAGTAAATCTTCACGAGTTTAGATTTTCCTCAAAGATTTTTATATATATTATTTACATTTTAGCCTGTGGTCCATTTGGAATTATTAATTTTGTATAATGAAAAGGATTGTGTTGCTTCTGTGAGTCAATCTGAAGTACTATTGCCATTTTAATATTATTGTCTTTTTTTTTTTTTTTTTTTTTAGAAAGAGTCTCACTTTGGGTAGAGTGCTATGGCATCATAGCTCACAGTAACCTAAAACTCTTGGTTTCAAGTGATCCTTTTGCCTCAGTCTCTTGAGTAGCTGGGACTACCGGTGTATTCCACAGGGCCCAGCTAGATTTTCTATTTTTAATAGAGAAAGAGTCTCACTCTTTCTTATGTTGGTCTTGAACTCCTAAACTCAAGCATTCCCCCTGCCTTGGCCTCCCAAATTGCTGGGATAATAGGTGAAAGTCACAAGGCCTAGAAATTATTGTCTTTTAATCTGTAAGCATTAAATGTCACTTTCTTTATTCATTTATTGCTAATTTCTTCAAAGACTGTTTTATAGCTTTCAGAGTATAAGCTTTGTATTTTTTACTTAAACAAGCAAAATAGTCCTAGATAATTATTGTTTTGATACTGTTTTAAATGGAATTGTTTGTATTTTACTTTTACTTCTAGATTATTCTTTCCAATTGTGTAGGACTGTAGTTGAGTTTAGTACACGGTCTGGTGCCCTGAAACCAGTCATGCAAGATATTATAGACCAATATCACTAATGAATATTGATGCAAAAAATATTCAACAAGATCCTAACAAACAGGATCCAGCAACACATCAAACAAATTATACACCATGACCAGAGGGGTTTTATCCCAGGGTCTGAAGGCTGGTTCAATATACATAAATCTATAAATACAATTCAGCACATAAACAAATAAAAGTAAAGATCATATTATTCTCTCAGTTGATGAAGAAAAAAGCTTTTGATAATATCCAGCATCCCTTCATGATCAGAAAACGTAAGAAAATTGGTATAGAAGGGACATTTCTTTAACTGATAGAGGCCATTTCCAGCAAACCCACAGCCAATATCGCATTGAATGGACTTAAATTGAAATCATTTCCACTCAGATCAGGAACCAGGCAAGGTTGCTCATTCTCTCCATTGCTCTTTAATATTGTAATGGAAGTTTTAGCCGTCGCAATTAGGGAAGAAAAGGTGATCAAGGGTATCCATATAGGTCAGAAGAGATCAAACATTCATTCTTCGCAGATGATAAGATTGTATATCTGGAAATCACCAGGGATTCGACTACAAAACTTTTAAGTGATCAAGGAATACAACAGCGTCTCAGGTTGCAAAATCAACACTTAAATCTGTAGCCTTTATATATACCAACAATAGTCAAGTTGAAAAAAGAGTCAAGGACTCTATTCTGTTTACTGTAGTGCCAAAGAAGATGAAATATTTGGGAGTTTACCTAACAAAGGATGTGAAAGATCTCTATAAAGATAACTATGAAACTCTAAGAAAAGAAATAGTTGAATATGTTAATAAATGGAAAAACATACCATGCTCATGGTTGGGAAGAATCAACATTGTTAAAATGTCCATACTACCCCAAACAATATACAATTTTTAATACAATCCCTATTAAAGCTCCCCTATCATACTTTAAAGATCTAGAAAAAATAGGAATCAGAACAAACCTCAAATAGCTAAGACATTACTCAGAAATAAAAATAAAGTAGGAGGAATCATGCTTCCAAACCTCATACTATACTATAAATTGTTAGTGATCAAAACAGCATGGTACTGGCACAAAAACAGAGAGGTAGATGTATTTTTTTTTTTTTAATTTCACTTACATCCTCTCCTCCCACAGCACTGCTCCATAAAATTTAGGTCAATGTGACACTAGTTAGCAAACAAATTCAATTAACAAACATTGTTCTATTCTCAAAAAAAAAAAAAAACACATTTCTTCTGAGGACTAAGATTTTTTAACTAATTTAATCTTTCTGTTTTCTTTGTAAGATCTTCCAGACCTATCAGTAGTTCATGTGAATGGAATTTAAGGCCACCTCACTAATTCAGTATATAAGTAAGTGAATGTAAGTGGTCAAACAGTTTACTTTTAAACCATGACACTCTCACTACAAATCTAATAGTGAAAATTCAAACGTGTTTAAATTTATTTTAAATTTTCATTACAATGGTAGCAAAGATGAATATTTCAGAACTTAATCTAACATTTTATCTATTATTTTTAGCTTTATCTCATTGTATTAGCATGTATGCTTCACGTATTTCTGAGCAAAATGTGTACAGTATTTGCATCCAAGTAATTGATAAAAAAGCAAAGTGCTGCAGCAAGTTATTGAATAATTATTCCATATCAACAGCCATTGAGTATCTTGTTTAACCAGTTCTGAATCTATGTATCTGTCATTCAGATCATATCTCTTAATTTTGGCCATATCATATGATGAGTGACTCCTGCTCTACACTCAGGAGTTTTGCTATGATGAAGGCCTTTCAGATCTAAGAAAAGAAAGACAATTAATCACCCTATAAGTGTATGGAAAAAAAGACTTTTTTTTACTTGTCTATTGTTACTCAAAGAAACTAGACAAAATTTTATTATCCCTCTTCAATTAAATAAAAAAGTACATTATGATAACTAGATGATATCTGTGATTCTCTTTCTAGTATTTACTTTGAGGCTAAGTACACCATAGATAATTCTCTATTTAGATAGGAAATAATACCTAATTTCTACCTTGGGGAACTTTCTGAAGGATATTTTGAAATTAATTGTATGTAGTGAATCTCAGAGTGACCAATTGAAAAAGCAACTGATCCAATCAGCAGTTCCCCAGTTGGTACTTTGTTCAAATTGTTAAAATTCAAAAATGTCAGTATTAAGTGTATGGTGTGGGAGAGCATAAAACTAGTTCATGAACAAGAAAGAAAGATACAAAGTTTCCTTTGAAGTTTAATTCTGATGTTAACTAATCCTCACCCATCCAATATAATCCTCATGTATATTATAGTGAAACAAATACATTTAAAATACAGCTCAGGGAAATTGAGTATTCCTCCTCCTAAAGTGTACTAAAAATTGTATTGATTTATAGCTCAATAGTTCTGAAGCATCATACATTTTAAATGAGAACAAATCTTGTATGCAATGGCTCTGCCCAATTCTCTCTTTTCCTATTTACCTCTAACCCATATTCAAACCATCTCCCCAAACCCTGAGAGACCACAAGAGAGATACCAGAATAAAAAACAGAAAAGAACAGGAAAATATGCTATTTAAAGCAACATTTACTTTCCTATTCCTTTAGAACTCTCTTATCAAATCAAATTAACTTCTTTACAGCTGTAGAAGTGTCTGGTTTGTCTAACTCATTATCTTCAAGATATTTATTGTTTTTTATTTTATTTTCTAGTATCCCACCTCTCTCAGTGTTGAATTACTAAACTTTGTTCCAATCATTTATTCTCTCATTCTAAGAAGTTAAAAATAATACTATGCTTTCCAATTTTGTGCTTCAAATTTATCCATAGTGAATAAACACATACTGTTTGAAATATTTTTTGTCATAACATCTGTCAAAAATTGATATGTTAAAGCTTTCTTTTCCTGTCTAGGATCTTTGTGTGTTTAACATGATGTCAATTACTCAAGATTTAGAAAATACGTTGCCCTAGCTCTACAAGAAAGTAGTTAAGGGTCAGGTATTTCTCTGAACTGTCTTCAAGACAGCAGTTTTGCTTTATTAAGAGTCTAAGTTTCCATTCCTGTGTGGAAGGAATTCTATTACTGATGCAGGGCAGGTGCAACCCAGTGTGGTAAGCGCCAGCCACTGGGGAGGACCTACCACAGCTTCTGCATCTCTACCCTGTGTGTGTTGGTGCAGTGGAGGGGTGGAGGCAAGAGCTGGAAAACCAAGTGTAGCAGAGAGGGGAGCGCAGCAGTAGCCCACTGGTCCCTAGTTAGTTGAGAGAGACCATGGCACAGCCCTTGTTGCTGCCGGTGCCAACCCCAGAACCCTCTTTGGACCTAGAGAGCCCTCCTCTGGTTGTGCTACTCCCCTGTGAGCATCTTACAGGCCCATGGGTGATACAGGGATCCCCCATTTAGGGCTGAACAAAGACTCCTCATGTCCTAATCTGGGCCATTTCATGTAAGTTTCCTAGGCCTGGACAATTTCATAAATGGATCGTATCCATTCATTGACATACTCATTCATCTTACCCCAATGGAAACAACTGTATCCATTCATTTGTCAACACATTCATTAACTTCACCCCAGTGGAAGGGATTGTATCCATTAATTTGTTAGGCTGTATATATACCCCTAGACAAAAGACCAAGGGAGAGATTTTCTGACTTAAGTATTTTTATCTGCCAGAAGTTCTGGTGCTTTTTCTATATTCTTTTCTGTAAAATAAGTCCTGTCTTACCACTGATCTGTGGTCCACGGGTTCGTTGTTCAAATCCTTGAGACTAAGGACCTACCATAGAAGAAAATGTGGTAACATTATGACCTGGATCTTCTTATCATTTGCTCAAAACCATTTGAAACTATATGACTGGTTGATAATTTTCGTAATTATATGTGATCATAATTCTAAGACTAGGTATTTGTTTGATGAAATAATTTCAATTTCATGGTGACTAAATCAGAAGAAAAATATTTTTTAATTTGTTAAAAATTGGGTAAATCTGGGCAGTACCTGTGGCTCAAAGGAGTAAAGCGCCAGCCCCATGTGCAGGAGGTGGTGGGTTCAGACCCAGCCCCAGCCAAAAACTGTAAAAAAAAAAAAAGGATAAATCTACTTTTAGTTCCTTGAGTATTTTCCAAAATTCTTTCCAAAAATGACCCTATTAGCTTGCATTCCCACCAGCTATGTAGAAGTGCTTAGTTCTCTCCACATCCATGCCAATATCTGTAGTTTTGGGATTTTTGTGATGTGGGCTAAACTTATCGGAGTTAGATGATATCTCAAACTGCCATTCAATCCTGCAATTCCTCCACTAGATATACACCCAGATGATCAAACATCATTTCACAACAAAGAAATTTGCACCAGAATGTTTATTGCAACCTAATTCATAATTGCTAAGACATGAAAGTAGCCCAAGTATCCACTGACCCATGAATGGATTAACAAATTGTAGTATATGTATAATAACATAGAATACTATGCTCCCATAAAAAGTAATGGAGGATTTACATCTTTTATGTTTCCATGAATGGAACTGAAACATATTCTTTTTAATAAAATACTCAAGAATTGGGAAAAAGTATCCAGTGTACTCAATAATATTATGAAACTAATATATAATCATCTACACATTCATATGAATGATAAAACACAACCATAGTCCAGAAAGAAAGAGAAATAAAGAGAAAGAAAGAGGGAAGAGGGGGGAGAGGGAGAGGTTGAGAGGAGGGAGGGTATTTGGTGGTATCTCACCTATTGTGCACAGTGCAATAGTACATTTCAAAACTATTAACAGTAGAGTATGAGTGTCTCACCACAATAAGTAAGGTGATGGTTATGTTAATCAGTTTGCTGTAAGCATTTCACATTGTATATCAGATCAGCACATTGTACCCCATAAATGTACACAGTTGTGATATAATAAAAAAATTGGGTAGACTTTTATAAAATAATACTTTTTAAAACTTAAACTTTACATTTACTCCATGCCTTACTTATGAAGAAGTGCACAGTAAGTTTTGAATGAATATTTTAAACAAAGAAAACAATGTATTATAAATTTTATTGTTTATATACAAATGTATGGAGTAAACTATTGATACAGGGCAAGTGGCTCCTCAGCCAGATGGTCAGAGCTAAGGGGAGGACCTACCATCTCTGCCCTGAAGGTGTTGGTGCAGCTGTTGCACTGCTGCTGTGGCAGAAGAAAAAAATGGGTTGGAAAATGGGGTGTATGTGCAGGAGGCTCCAGTAGCCAGAGTGGTCACACAATTGCTGGGGAGACAACAGCACCTTAGTGTCTATGCCCTGGCCTCTATATCCTTCCCCTTGCACTTGAGGTTGAACAGGGAACCCCCTATTTCCTTGGACTGGTCAATTTCATGTAAGTTTCCAAGGCCTGGACAATTTCATGAATGAACTATATCCATTCATTAATGTACTCATTCATCTTGCCCCAGTAGAAGGGACTGTATCCATCCATTTGTTACCAAGTCCTAGCCAAATGTAACTACAAAGGACCCATGTGACTATATATACCCCTAAAGAACCCAGGCAGAGAGATTTTCTGACTAAAATCTATCCCTCTGCCAGGACCTTTGGTGCTTTTTTGTATTGTTTTCTGTAAAAGAAATCCTGTCTTACCACTGATCTGTGTTCTGTGGATTCATTCTTTAAATACCCAAGATCAAGGACCTACTGATGAAGAAATTCTGGCATCATAGTTTGGGGGTTCATCCAGGATTGAAGATCTGGGGTAAGCAATGGGACCACTTACCTCTATCCTATTTTTTCTCTATAGTTATAATGATAAAGACTAATAATTTTGATGCCCATCAACTGATAAAAATGCATAGTGTGGATGCTGATTTCCAGGTCACAGGCGAGAGGCTTTTGGAGAATGAAATTTCTAATTCTCCTTGGCTCCAAAAATGAGCTGAAGGGAATGCTAGAAGGCTTTGAATATGTTCTGTATCCACTCCTTTTCTATGCTTCATAGCTGAACAAGTAAGTATCACCCAGAGGTCTTGGGGTCCCCAGAAATGGTTATGAACCCAGGGCATTAGAGGATCTTCTGAAAAATGCACTCCACTCTCCCATCTCATTTACTATCTCCTCATGTCTTCCTTGGTCCCAAACTTCCACAGATTTCCACAGACTCTTGCTGATTTCTGTCTCTCCTTGTAGTTTGTGTGCTTTGTTGAGTGTTAGTAAAAGATATCTTTATGTATTTAGTAAAGTTTGTACTGGCTTATTCTGGTATGTTTTAGATGTTTTAAGTGTGCTTCAGATGTTTTTTGTGGGTTGTAAGGTCGTTTTTATTGCCTTTCATTGCAAAAGTAAATTCAATTGGTTTTTTCCATGTCTGAGAAAAAAAAAAAACTGAACTATGTTAACAGAGGCCTAGAAGTTAGTTCCAAATAAACGGCAAAATGACTCCCCCACATGGCTTTTGGAGGCAATCAGGAGCCTGTGAAGGGAAGCCCAGGGCACCCCCCAAGGCAAGAATAACCCTAAACCATACACTACAGTTCAGTCTCTGAATGAAGAAGTACAAAGAAAATAACCCTGGGTATTTGAATTTTTTCTGGTCTATTGGTGTATAAAGGAAAGTTTAAAATAATTCCAGGTTTCTGTAAGACTTCAGCTAATTATAACTAATTCTAAGGAAAAGTTTCAAAGTGTCTCTCAACCCTGATTTGATACTAAGTTTAATTGTTGCCTTGCTAACTTTGGGGGGAAAGGAGGTTGGAAAACATAGTATGTAAGACCTGTTCATGATAAAAAAGCCTGTTTTCTTTTGTTACTGAGAATTTAGAAAAAGCTTGTAAAAATGATAAAGGGTTACATGTGCAAACACTGTGCTTGAGAGGGGCTCATCCCCACTTTAATTAACAGGTATATACTCAATGGCAGGTGCAGAAAGGGGCAGAAATTGCATCAGGTGGGATCAAGCTCCCAGATACCTGATCTCTCAGGCTGTGCTGCCAGCAAGTAATAATCACAGGAGAGCCCACAGGTACAAAGTGCTACACTGGTAATTGTGGCTAAATCCAGGTAAGCACAGGGGCTGGGGAGGCCACTCTCCTCAAGGATTCTTCCCTAATATTGGAAGGATGTTTTCTTTTGTTTGGCTGAAAAACTTCTTGGGTTGTTTAGAGGACCTTCTCACAACCTGGGTACACAGAGGGTAGGATTGATTTATGACACTGGAAGTTTGCTCTTTCTCACAGATGGGAAATATTTTCTTTCTAAGAGAACACACAGGTAACATGTTCTCTTGACAAGAGAACTGTCATCAGGTGGGACCACTATGGCTCCCAGGCACCTGATTTTTCAATCTGTGTTCCTCGAATACCCTACTGGGCTCTGTTGGGATATCTTGATCTCCGGGCACTAAAAAAAGAATGTATGGTTTTCTTCTTCACCAAGGCTTGGTCTCAGTATCAACTCTCCAGTGGTGAACAATAACCACCAGAAGGAACTCTAAATTATGGCATACAAGAGGGGAAATGGTCTGAATTACCTATTTGTAAGCTGTCACTTTTTTCTCTTTATTTTTATTTTTATTAAATCATAAACACATAGATCATGTATACTTTAATGCATTTGTAGGGTACTGATGGTCTTTGTTTTTTAGTTTGTTTATGTGATGCACAATGTACTGATTTCATATAGAATTAGGAGCACTTACATCACACTGGTTAATATATACCTCATCTAGTTTACTTAATTATTGAGTTAAAACATTTATACTCTATAATAATAGATCCAACATGTACCCTTGTATTATGCACAATAGGTGTGATTCCCACCATTTGCCGTCCCTTGATCTGACTTCCCCCCTCCCCTCCCATCTGCCTCTACTCACTCCTTCATCTTGGGCCATAGTTGTGATCTATTCTTCATATGAAAGTGTGAGTGATTGTAAATTGGTTTCATAATAGTACTGAGTATATTAGATACTATTTCTT
This sequence comes from Galagoides demidoff, assembly GCA_963574575.1. Classification (NCBI taxonomy): domain Eukaryota; kingdom Metazoa; phylum Chordata; class Mammalia; order Primates; family Galagidae; genus Galagoides; species Galagoides demidoff. Next base: position 3,740 of record CAUYQV010020726.1, on the reverse strand, counting down.
CCATTCTTTAGATGCTTTACTAAGTAGGATATATTCCAGCTCCAACTGTCTAAATGTAAAAGAGGTAAAGTCTCCATCTTTTTTTAGGCTGCATAATATTCCATGGTCTACATATACCACAATTAATAAATCCATTCATGGGTTGATGAGCACACTTGGGCTTCTTCCATGAATTGGCTATTATGAATTGAGCTGCAATGAAAAATCTGCTGCAAATATCTTTGTTATAAAGTGATTTTTGGTCTTTTGAATATACACCTAGGAGAGGAATTGCAGGGTCAAACAGCAGGTCTACTTTTAGATCCCTGAGTGTTCTCCATACTTCTTTACAAAACGGACGTATTAGCTTGTACTCCCACTAGCAGTGCAAAAGAAGTGTTCCCTTTTCTCCTCATTTATGCCAACATCTATAGTTTGGGGATTTAGTGATGTCAGTTACTCTTACGGGAGTTAGGTGATAATCTCAACGTGGTTTTTATTTGCATTTCTCTGATGATTAAAGATGATAAACATTTTTTCATGTGTCTGTAAGTCATGTGCCTATCATCTTCAGAGAAGCTTCTGTTCAAGTCCCTTGCCCACAATGAAATGGGATTACTTGTTCTTTTCTTATTAATAAGCTTGAGCTCTCTATGGATTCTGGTTATCAAACCTTTGTAAGAAGCATAACCTCCAAATATCCTCTCCCCTTCTGAGGGTTGTCTGCTTGCTTTACTTACTGTGTTCTTGGCTGTGCAGAAGATTTTTAGTTTGATCAGATCCCAGTAATGTACTTTTGGTGTTGCTTCAATTGCCCAGGGGGTTCTCCTCATTTATCCCAGGGTCTCAAGGTTGGTTCAATATATGTAAATCTATAAATATAATTCATCACATAAACAAACTAAAAAACAAAGACCATATTATTCTCTCAATAGATGCAGAAAAAGCTTTTTGACAATATCCAGCATTCTTTCATGATCAGAAAACTTAAGAAAATATGTAGAGAAGGTACTTTTCTTAAACGGATAGAGGCCATCTATAGCAACCCACAGCCAATATTGTATTGAATGGAATAAAATTGAAAACATTTCCACTCTGATGAGGAACAAGGCAAGGTTGCCCATTATCTCCACTGCTTTTTAACATTGTAATGGAAGTCTTCACCATCACTATCAGGCAAGAGAAGGTGATCATCGGTATACAAATAGGGTCAGAAGAGATCAAACTTTCACTCTTGCTAGATGATATGATTTTATACCTAGAAAACCCCAGGGAGTCAACCACAAAACTCTTAGAAGTGATCAAGGAACACAGTAGCATCTCAGGATACAAGATCAATAGTCACAAATCAGTAGCTTTTATATATACCAATAATAGTCAAGCTGAAAAAATAGTCAAGGGCTCTATTCCTTTTATAGTTGTGCCAAAGAACATGAAATATTTCGGACTTTATCTAACAAAGCATATGAAAGACCTCTATAAAGAGAATTATGAAACTCTGAGAAAAGAAATAGCTGAATATGTTAACAAATGGAAAAACATACCATGCTCATGGCTGGGAAGAATCAATGTTGTTAAAATGTCCATACTACCCAAAGCAATTTACAAATTTAATGCAATCCCTATAAAAGAACCACTGTCATACTTTAAAGATCTGGAAAAAATAGTATTTCATTTTATATGGAATGAGAAAAAACCTTGAAAAGTCAAGACATTACTCAGAAATGAAAACAAAGCAAGAGGAATCATGCTACCTGACTTCAAATTATACTATAAATCTATAGTGATCAAAACAGTACAGTATTAGCACAAAAATAGAGAGGTAGATGTATGGAACAGAATTAAAGACCAAGAGATGAACACAGAACTTATCATCATTTGATCTTTGATAAGACTATCAAAAATATAAATTGGGGAAAGATTCCCTTTTTAACAAATGCTGCTGGGAGAATTAGCTGGTGACTTGTAAAAGACTGAAACTGGACTCACACCTTTTACCATTAACAAAAATTGACTCTCACTGGATAAAAGATTTAAACTTAAGACATGAAACCATGATGATTCTTGGAGAGAGTGCAGGATAAACACTTGAAGAAGTTAGCCTGGGAGAATGCTTTTTTTTTTTTTCTCAATGATAACCTCCAATTGTGTAAAACCTATCAGATGGATCCAGCTTTCCTGATTAATAACTTTCCCAAATGACCAGGGATTCCTGAGAGAGATGCTGTCACCACCTAATTCAAACCCACCATCTACTCCTGCAGCTTCCTCTGTGCCTTTAGAAAACCCCAAGACAGAGTCCAATCCCAGAGTTTCTTCTGTTCCTGTTGGGATCCCCAGAAAGCAACTGTATCCTCCTTTGTGTCCCTTGGTTGAGACCATGAGTACTGAAAGGGGAAATGCGTGAGTATTCACTCCATTCTCTCTGACAGATTTAAAACAAATTAAGGTTGATTTAGGAAAACTTTCTGATGACTCAGACAAGTAACAGATGTTCTCCAACAGTTCTGATAAGACTTTGATCTCTCTTGGAGAAATGTAATGCTACTACTACATCAAACTTTAACTTTAACGAGAACAAGTCTTGGATGAGGCTAGAAAGTGGTGTTATTTGTGACTGATGTCTAATACTTATATCAGTATGTCCTCTGAAGGAAAGGACAGATACCCCACAGGAAGAGAGGCACTTCCTTTTGAAAATCCCAAATGGGACCTTGAGAAACAAGGTGACTAGTGGCATAAACATCCTGGGAGATTTACCTCAATAGAGTCCCTCAGCCTTTCTTGAGTGGCTTAGGGAGTCAATGAGAAAACACACTAAGTTGACACCCACATGCAGCAATTCTCGACCTGTGGGTTGCAACCAACAGGAACTGTATTAAAGGGCTACAGCATTAGGAAGGTTGAGAACCACTGCCTTGAAGGGTCAAATTATTTTAAAATATAAATATATCATTCAAACTGCCCCATATATTAGAAGAAAACTCCAGAAATTGGGTCTAGGTCCCGATCATAATCTAGAGAATCTTCTTAAAATGGCCACAGCAGTTTTTTATAATTAAGATCAGGAGAAAGAGGAGGAAAAACAGAGAAGGGATAGAAGAATAATGACAGCACTAGTAATGTCACTCTGACAAACAGGCACCATTCAGGGGTGGAGGGAATCCAGAGGAGCTAAGAGAAAGTACTTCAGTGTAATCAAATTGGCCACTTCAAGAGAGATTGCCCCTGGCAGCACTACCTGCTGAGCAATCTACCTGGCCCCTGTCCAGAATGCAAGGGTGACCACTGGAGGACAGCCTGTCCCCAGGGACAGTGATCCCATCAGCCCCCAAAATTGGACTGAGGGTGCCCAGAGCAGATTCTTATGACTCTAGCTTGTGTCATAACCCCTCAAGAGCCTCGGTCTGCCTCATAGCAGACGGCCAGAAGACAGAAATTCTTATGGACAATGGAGCAACCTTTTCTGTACTCTTCTCTAACCCTGATTTTCTGTCCCCCCAATCTGTAAAACTATATAGAGGGTGTCTTGAAAGACAATTACCAAATTCTTCTTTCTTTTTTTTTTATTGAATGGTAACTATGTACATTAATGCACTTCTAGGGTACAGTGTGGGGTTTTCACATGCAATCCGAAATACTTCCATCAAACTGATCAACACAGCCTTCATGTCATTTTCTCAGTTATAGTTTTAAAACGTTCTGATTCTACTCTTAGAGTTTCACTTGTACCCCTGTAAGATAGACCTCAAAAATGGTCC
>CAUYQV010020723.1:0-49325 GCA_963574575.1 Galagoides demidoff | reverse complement strand
CTGCTTTAGGAAGATAGGGAAATACATTAGAACAATTGTCGTGGGATGAAGAAAGGGAAAGGCTATATGACATATTTAGGAAGTAAAGTAAGATGTGATTGTGGGAAGAGTACAATCAGAACGTTTTAAAACAATAACTGAGAAAATGACATGAAGGCTGTGTTGATCAGTTTGATGGAAGTATTTCGGATTGCATGTGAAAACCCACACTGTACCCCAGAAGTGCATTAATGTACATAGTTACCATTCAATTAAAAAAGAAAAAAGAAAATAAATCAACAAAGAACCATTGGGGTTAAACTACACTCCAGAATGAAAGGACCTGACATTTACTGAACATTTTATTCAACTGATAGAATGCACATTCTTCTCATCAGCACAGAGAACATTTTTCAAGATAGACCATATGCTAGATTATAAAACAAGTCTCAACAAATTTTTGAAAACAAAAATCATGCCAAGTATCTTTTCTGATCACAATGGAATAAAGCTAGAAATCAATAACAAGAGAAACTTTGGGAATTGTAAAAATACATGGAAATTAAACAACATGCTCTTGAATGACCAATGGGTCAATGAAGAAATTAATAATGAAAATTTTTAAATTCTTGAAACAAGTGAAAATAAAATCTCAATGTGTCAAAACCTATAGAAAAAGCCACACCAAAAGGGAAGGTTGTAGCAGGAAACACCTGCATCCAAAAAAAGAGAGAGAGAGAAGGGAAGGGTATTGTCTTAGTCCATTTGGGCTACCAGAAACTGAGCAGCTTATAAACAGAAATGTATTTTTCACAGTTCTGGAGGTTGGGAAGTTCAAGATCAGGATCTGGGAGATTCAATGTTCATTGAAGACCCTTTCTGGTTCATGATGAATCAGATTGCACTGTCTTCACATAGAGAAAGAGTCAAGGATCTCTCTTGGGAGAGACCTCTGGGACTTCTTTTATAAGACACAAATCTGTCCCCATGATCTAATCACCTTCCAAAGAGCTCACCTTCAAATATCACCACCTGAAGGTTAAGATTTCAACATATGAATTTTAAGTGCATTGCAAACATAGGTTTCAGTGAGTAACTATGTAAAATTTTGAATGCAAGGCTTAGCAGATAATAAATACTTGTAAAAACAATAGCTTCTTTCTCTGTTTTTCTTCTTAAATTTACATAGTATGCAAACACTTTCAAGGCATACTAAAATGAAAAAGCTTCTGTGAAAGTATATAGAACTTCCTACAGCAAGCGATGAGGAATAGGCATTGTCCTTGTTCTCAGAGCTCTCTTGAATGAGTCGTTTGAGTGCTCTCATCTTCTCTGTTCTAGGATCCTTAGGTAGCCCCAGCGTCCTGCACAATGCTGTACAAGCAGCAGACATCTAATAAATGTTTGTTGGGCCGAATCAAATAATAGTTACTTCAAGACAAAGTGCAGTCTGTGTTAGTTTCACAGGCATGAAAAGATCAGTGACAACACAGGTGGGTTATGGGGCATAAAAGAAGTTATAACAGATTTGTTTGATGGTGGAAATGCTCCAGGAGAAAGAGAGAAGTTGGCAATATTGGAGCAATGGAAGGTAACCCAGAGAGTAAACAAACAATGCTAGGAAATATTGTATATAATTATCCAATGATTCAACCCTACTTAAGCCCCATCCATGGTTCCAGAACACAAATGATTCTATATGCCAGGTGTACTAGTCAGGGTTCTCCAGAGAGACAGAACAAACAGAATATAAATGTATAAATATGTAAGAGGGGATTTATTAGGGGAATTTACTCAGGCATTATTGAGGCAAAAAAGTCCCACAACGGGCCCCTGTAAGCTAGAGAATTTGGGATGGGAGTCACATTGCTGAATCCAAATCTGAAAATCTCAGAAAAAGGAAACTCAATGGAGTAAATCTTAGCCCAAGAGCAGAGGTTTAAGTCCCAGAGTCCAAAGACCAGAGACCCTAAAGTTCTGATTTCCAAGAGGAGAGCAAGAGAAATGCATTCCAGTTCCAAGAGATAGAAATATATTTACCTTCCTCTTGTTTTCTTCTATCCAACTGCACATCAAATTAGATGGCAGATCATTCCTCCTTAGTCTACTCAGAGGCATATACTAATCTCCAGTAGAAACACCCTCAGAGGCACACCCCAAAATAACACTTTACTTGTTCTATAGGTATTCCTTAATCCAGTCAAATTGACACTTAAAATTAAACTTTGCACAAGATGGTTGTGTCTCAAAGCAATCTGAACAAAACTGGGTCAACCCATTTCATCCTCTGCTATTTTGGAGTTGAAATGCTGCTATCACTGAGCTGGCTACTTGTAGGGAGCTGCAGTAAAATGTCATGAAAATTCAGAATCAAAGTCACCACCATCACCAGCAAAATTACCACGCAAACTGGAATAACAGAAAAGCAAAAGAACTTGTGCAAACAGAAGAGGACAGAGCAGATGTGCAGGGTGCAGCAGAGATGAAAAAACAAAGACAGAGAAAAGGGACCACCTGCCTAGATCCCTTATGTTTTCCCACTTAGCTTCTGTTCTCCCAAGGTCTAATTATGATTCATTTTTAACATATCTCCATTTTTCACAATAACCCTTTATTTTTACATGATGTGCATGGTTTCTGTTCCTTACAACCCAAGAATCAGTATTCTGACTGACTCATGACCAAAAAATAATTCAGCACTTAATTGTTTATTTCAGACTCCAAGTGCTCTAGGATGGCATCACCCAGTAGAACTACAATGTAAGCCACATATGCAATTTGAAGTTTGTTAATAGGTACATTTTAATAAGTAAGAAGAAACTAATAAAATTAATTTGAGAATATATTTTATTTAGGCCAATAGGTTTAAAATATGGTCACTTTAATAATTAATCAATATAAAAATATTAATGAGGTATTATACATTCTTCTATTTGTATTTTTTCAAAATCCAGTGTGTCTTTATACCTACAGTATATCCTATTTGGATATGTTATATTTCAAATATTAATAACCACATATGGGCACTGTCTGCCATATTGGTTACCCCACTTCCAGATGCTCATACAAAAGACCAATATGTAATATTGGCAGAGAAAATTGGCTTGGCTTTGTCTGTCCTTGTGAAAGACATGTAGGAAGATGCAAAAGAGAACTTGTTAGAGATAGTGGGAAGATGAAGACTAGAATTAGGATGAACTAATGAAAATAGTTAAGTGTTCCACAAAGCTTGTCCAAACTTTTAGTTATTATCCCCCAACACACATCACTAGATAATCTTGTGTATGCATCTTTTCCTGAAATGGATTTCAACTTTAAAAGGTAGAATGAGCATCCCTTTTACTGCTTTCAGTAAATTTAGAACCACTCAAAACCTGTCATTTGCTAACTTGTAATGTCCTTCATTGACTTAACCCAAGAACCCCCTAGGAACCCGCCATCTTCCTTGCTGTATTTAGGTTTTCAAACTCAGAAGCATGACTAATTAATGCTCTTCCCCTCACCTGACTGTTCCATTGTGAATCCTCAAAAAGTTTCTGAGGGCCTGAATTTATTTTCTGGAAACAGGTGGTTTTACAACACTAGCACTTACAAGACCTTGTTTTTTCCCCTTTAGTTTTCCAGGAAGTAAAGAGTTGACATGAAGGAGTAGAGGTGAATAGAAAAACTGCAGCATCATGGGAACAGTTGTTGCTGTCTGAATCTGGTGGAGAGAACTGTGAACATATCTCAACTTCCCAGTGACTGGGTTGTCTCAGGCCTGCACTCTCTAGGGAACACATTAAGGATAGGGACAGGAATGTATCTTCACTACCTTTTATCCTCCCAACACCATGTCTAATACCTTTACTTAATTAATTGATCAATAAAAGTGGAAGGAATGAGTCAATCAACTAATGAATGTAGCTTGTCCCCACCAAAAGTACAAAGTGCAATCTGGTATCTGAGTTTGCTATGGTCCTTTCCGCTGGGATGCTAAGTTCTCAGGGACAGTGAGGAGGAGAAGTACACATCTCCAACTAGTTACTGTTCCTATCAGACCTATTATCTACAAGGACACTTGAGGAATTTCACAAGGTCATACAGTTCCTTGACTTTGTTCCCTGAGTGGGCAGATAAACTCACACTCCCTACCTCTTCTTCCTACCAAATTGACTCCCACATCCATGTTCACATGAAAATATAGGCACCATCTTCACTCCTCTTCATGTCTTCTGTTACTTAAAATTACTCTTTGGACAGTTTGTTTTTGACTTAGTCCTTTAAGACTAAGCACTTGAGGAATCTTTGAATTAGTTATTTAATGCAGAATAGCATTTGGTGTCAATCATGCTCTCTGTTCTATTCAACCTATTAGTTCTTCTGCTATTAGTTCTTCACTGTGTCTATTAGTTTGAGTGTACGTGGTGAGAACAATTGAAATTTACTCTGTTAGCAATTTTGGAATGTAAAATATACTATTATAACTATTTAATTAACTATATTCACATATTGTACAATACATCTCCAAAAAGGCCCATTCCTACTGTTAGATACTTTGTATCCTTTGACTATGATATCCCATGCCCCCCACCACCCAGACTCCATAACCCATTGTACTCTCTAATCCTATAAACTTGACTGGTCTACATTCTACATATAAGCAAAAACATGCAGTATTTGTCTTTATGTGCCCGGCTTATTTTATTTAACAAAATGTTCTCCAATTTTATTCATATTATAGCAAGTTACAGAATTTTCTGGCTCTTTATAGCTAAATAATGTTCCATTGTGTGCATATATCACATTTTCTCTTTTTTCCCACATTTTCTTTATACAGACATCTGTTGAAAGTGATAGGTAGCTTCATGCCTGAGCTGTGTAGTTGGTTTGCGTTGGTGACTAGGCAACACAGCTGGCAGGAACACAGAGGTAACACCAAGATGTGTGCATTGGTCACTGTGAGCCTCGGCTCCTTTCTTTGCCTCCACCTCACTCAGGCAATGTAGCCATGCCAGTACCCTCAGTGTTCTCTGTGAAGCAAGACTGTAATGGGCTTCCTAGGAAGCATCTCAGAGTGCTAGGGAAGCTGGATCCCTGCTTCCGTTCTCTCTTCCCCCCCGGAAAAACCGATGAGCTCAGGGGAATCCTCTCTGTCTGTCATTATTCCAGCTTGAAGGAGGACAGCGTAGTCAAGGTGAGACTGTGCTTACCCTTTTAATTTGGTTTTCCTTCAGTTCTGTGGACCACACAGGTGCCCCATGTTTGTTTATAAGTCTTTGTATTTTCAGAAAGATGTTTTTATCTGAGGCTAGTTGCTAGATGAAATTTCTGTGAAGAGAGTGGAGCCTGAAACTTCCTGTCTGCAGTCTTGCTAACGTCACTCCTGGCTCATCTATTATTATGTTATTGCAGTGCTTCATGGTAGGTAATTAACTCCAAGTTACACATTCAAAAGCTGCAATAAGAGACACAAAGGAAATCATGGACTTGGAGAGATCATTCTTTGGTTCAGAAGTCACTATCTGGAAGCCTGATTATGAGGGCATGATAGAGCAGGAGAGAAAGACTTTACACCTACATCTCTTGGTGGGTGGCAACTTCAGACAGATTTTAAAAAGTGGGACTTAGAAAATAAATACGGTGCTCAATTGTCAATGCTGTTACGAAAGAATAGTTGAACCAAAGTCCTGTGACTCTCCGTGTCTTAAAGTTCAATTTGCCCCATTTCTTGCATGAGTTCAAACCAAACAAACTGTGACAGCCCTTAAGCTTAGTATAAAAACTGCAAAAGAAGTATCTGATGCATTTAAAAAAAAATTTTAGGGTAGAATTCTCATTCAGTTTTTGGGTTTTGTCTTTTGAAACAAACCTACTTCATGTTTTACAGACTCAGTTCTCAGAATTACTCACTGATGTGGTAGTAAGTTAGGTCTCTTCTAGCACTGTTGCTGAAATGAAGGCTGCTGCCCTATTTCATTTCTTTTTTTTTTTTTTTTTTTTACAACTAGAGGCATGTTGACCGCAACTTATTAGCTCTTTGATCTTTTTTATTTTTGAACATATGGTCAGGACCTTGCCAGTGCCCAGACTGGCGGGCTGAAATTCTAGTAGGGTCAGCCCCACGTGATAAACTGTTTTGCTCTGGGAAGAAGTCAGTGCTCGGCAGAACAAAAGCTGGTGCATGTTAAACACCCCAGTCATTGGGAGATAATGAGTGTCTATTCACGTAGGATTGTTGCCTCTTTTTAAATTTAGAAGACCCTCCATTTAGTGTCACCTTCTACAAAAGACTTGGCAGTTCCAAATGTTGCCAAATCCAATAGAATTTAAAAGCTGTATTGATTTAAGCCAATCTGTTTTACAAATAAAGCGTGTTTAATCTCACCTGCTCTTTGTCCTTAATTTCCCTTTTGATTCAACCGTTCCTTTTATTTGTCTCTTGTTTTTTCTAAAACAGTATATGCAAGGAAACTTCTTCCATTAAAAGTCACATCCTCCATGCCTTCTGCTTGCATTTCAACAAAGCCCAGTTTCTCTTAACAGCATTTAATAACCATAATATGTGTTTTTCAAAAAAGATTCATCAATCACTTTTATTAAGAAAGAATATTGTTTGTTCACTTTTCAATGTGACCTAATTCAAACGTCCGTAGTACTAATTTAACAAATATCTGGTACTTTGTTATCCAAGCTTAGAATAAGACTTGTGGCACCAATGTCCAAAGCTCCTCTAAAAACACTTCTGACCCTGAGGAAACAATAGAGGGTTCTGTGGTGGTGGACAAACAGTAATAGGATAGTTATGGTGACTCTGTCACAGCCAGAGAAACTGAATCTGACTCTGAATCTCCCATCTGCTGACTTGAGTTAAGTCATTTCTGTAGGATAGAGTATGGAGTTAAAAGTGCTAGGCACTAGGGAAGTAGCAATCTGGGAAAAAGCCAAGCATCATTGCTGGCCCTGAGTACTAAAAACAATACTCACTAGACACAGCATATTTTCCCAACCCTAAGTCATATTCTAGCAGTGATAAAATTAAGGCAAGACACAAGTGCAATAATCACAATGTGTTAAGAGTTTAATTATGCATCTAAAGAAAAACTACTTGGTTTTTAACCTTGACTCTCTCTTTGAAGCTTTCCACTGTGCTGTACTTTCTCATGCCTGAGATTTCAATAAAAGCCAGTGAGGAACATTGGAGGGGACCACACTTCTGTTTCTTCTTGCTGAGGTCTTGCTGGTGTTGGCCTCCCCAGGTTCCTCAGGGCAATGCAAATGGAATGGAAGGTGTTACTCATTTGCATCAAGTTTCACCTACAGGCTTCCATTTCTATGAACCTCATTTCTTCATCTGTAAAATAGAAATAATAATAGACCAAAGCCAAAGGAATTTTGATGAGAATTAAATAAGAATTTGTAGAATGTGTAGTTAATCATGTAAAGAAATTCATATATTGAATCTCATTGGATTTAAAAGAAAATGGAGGGGAAGGAGATATTTTATAAATTCTTATTCCTTACTTGGTTCAGAGTAGCTCTTTATGATTTCCTCTCTTTGGCTCTACCAAAAGATTTGGGGACTCAAAAGTTGAGGAAAATAATTTCTTCTATTTGCTCAGTCATGAAAGCAGAGATCTGTAACCAGTAACTTAACTTCTACAATCTAAGCCTTGGGTTTACTCATGGTACAAACTGCACTGTACAAAGCAGTCAACACCTTTATGGTCTTCCTCCTTCCCTTCCTCCTCCATCACTGCCACCATGGCCACCACAGGTCACTGCCACCACCATCACAGCTGCCGCCACCACCTCTCCTGTCAAAATCTCCACCACCGCCACTGCACTGTACCTAAAATTCTTCCCAGTCCTAATGTCTTCCTCACCCCATCCTTCTGCAATAGCTCCCTCCCTGTGCCCCTACCGTCCATCTCTTCTTGTCTAGAGATATCCTATAAGGCATAAAAATGAAACTTCTACCCAGAGCTTCCCCTATTCCATACTTTCCTTTTTCTCAGGCACGTGGTTGAGATCACCACTCCCCCAGACCAGATGATATTGATACTTTCTCTAGCAATTTACACTTGTATCTTTGTCCTTTTCAAAGACTGAGGGATAGTCACAGAGGTCAAAATGTCTTGATCTTTTATTCTACCTCTGTTAGGAGAATCTGTACTTCTCAAAGATTGAGGGATGGCCATAGAGTTTTAAACGTCTTGATCTTTTATCCCACCTCTGTTAGGAGCATCTGCATTCAGAAGTATGACTATTCCACAAGCAGTAGATGCAGTTACAGTTGTAAAGAGATTGTTAAATGGATTTATTTATTTAGTATTTAGGGGAACAGGGTGAGATGATGTTGAAATATTGAAGGAGCATTTATTTTTAAATTTTTGTTTGGAGTCTAAATTTCAACATTAAACACTTTTTGCAGTCAAAGCACATAGGATCTATATTTTAGCTCTTCTGTTCATTCATAGGAAATGATTATATGTGTGTCTTTTGTGTGAGAATTAAATTTCAGTACACATTAAAATCCTTGAACTAAAGACAAAATTATTTTCACAGCTTCTACAATGCTCAAGTCACAAAGTAAGGGACCTAAATATATAAGGAAGGTACTTTTACCCAGGAGAGTCTATCTCAACCCTATGGAAATCTCAAGATTACCAAAACAAAAGAAGGGATATGGAATTTGCCTGAAGGATCATGGAATGTTTGGAAAGGTAGTCAAGGAGATTAACATCACAGTCTCTTCAATTCATTAAACCTTGTCTATATTGTGTTGCTGCATTTTATAGCAAAAATGAAAGCTGATAGCAGTTGGCCCCTTGTCCTGACAGAGATAGCTTTCCATGGCTTGAGCACACACCATTTGCCTCTTCTTCTCACTAAACAACCGTCAATGGAAAGAATGACAAAAGACAGACTAGGGTCCTTTTAGCAGAAAACCTGGATAAGGTTCTCTCTCCCTTTCTTGCTATTGTCTCCTGAGTCTCAAGTGATTTCAGTCTCTAAGACTGAACTGTAGTATACGTCTCTCTCCGACCTGGATACGTGAGTGTTTCTGTTGTATTCACACTGCACTGTAAGATAGTAATAAATGTCAGTTGCTAAGAGGATTTGAAAGCAAAAGATTTCCAAAACACATTTTAAGGACATTCTTGGTTTCTTAAATCAGCATGATGGGATGGCGTGTTTAGCAGATGGTGAGAACCTTTTCCCTGATGCTGACCTTCCCTTTTTTCATTATTGCCCCATCAGCACAGCAGCTAGTTCTATGTCCAAAGAAACTCTCTTTTTAGGGTAATTCTTCCAAGGAACGAAGTCTAGTGTCCTTATTTGAATATATTTATATCAAGTAACTATTTTCTACTTCTGTAACACAGATGTCAGTGGGAAGCAAAAAAAGAGGTGAAGCTATGAGATCAGAACAAGATGACCCTTCATGTTCCTCTTCTTTAGATGCTTCTGATTTCTTCTAACCTATGGTACTTCCCCCCAAGATAAATGGAGTGGTGACTTTAAAGTCATTAGTCAGTTCATTGCACATGCCTTTCCTAGACTTTGTTCCTAGACATTGTACAGAACAGTCCTAGTTACCAAATGAGGTTATTCATTTTAAATACTGGAAGCCTAATTTAACTTTCTATGTTGGCTTGTTCTATCAAAAGTGAGACACGAGTTTATTTTTATTGTTTTAGAATATCACATTTAGGTTTAAAGGGAAATATACATCCCCTTTATAAAAATATGTCTTTGTTCCAGACAAGCTCTATGATTATAGACTCAAACTTTCAGTCCACCAGATTAGAAAACAGGTGAATTGAATGTTTTGTCAAAGGCAGTAGACCCTCAGAAAAGACCTCAAACAAGGCCAGTGTTCCTCAGTCTTGATTCTTTCAAATAATTTCAATCCAGTGGAGTAACTTGGGTCTAGAATTGAGTAGGGCGGAGGAAATAGGCAAGCAGGGCTGCACCATTTGTGCAACTTAGGAAGATTGCCCTATCTACAGAATTCTTGGTGCTTTTCTCTGATTTTGAACATTAGATTAATAATTTTTAATTTAATTCTCTCAGCTGAATTATTTTTCAAAAAAATTATGAAGACCTCAATATACAAAGCAAATAAAAGCAAGATTTTTGAAGATTTAGTTTTTTGGTAATTTTTTTGTATTTGTCTAAGACTTACTACTAAAGCTAATCAGTAGAAACATACATTAATGTGTCAGTGACTTCCTTTATGATTAAAGTTTTATTTTAATATGTTAAGTGCACATTTTGGATTTTTAATGATTTTTGTTAAACTTCAGTTTTGTAATAATAGTCGAATCAAATTTTCATAAAACCACGAAAGTCCTTTGAAAAATATCTGTCTAGTTAAGGTCAAATGCATGCAAGAGAAATTCAGAGATGAAAAAGAATGATGTGTTTCATTTTCTGTCTGTCACATAGAAAAACTTTCCCCAACACTCTTATCAGTAAATAAATATAGAGTAAAATTATTTTCATTATAAAAGGATTTCTACATTACAAAAGAATCACAGAACACCTTTATGTGACATTTTAAGCACACTCATAAATCTTTAAATTTTCACCAGAAATTAGAACAAATCTGAAATTAAAAGGTGAAATTAACAGGTAGAATCACCAAAATATGATAGTTATAAAAATTCCCTAAAAGAAAAATAAAATTCCCTAAAAGGAGGTGCACATTTAATGCTTTAAGTGTGTAGTTTTTGTCTGCTGGTTTGTATTTAAGTACACAAGTGAGGACACTGATGCCTTTAACCCACTGCTAAGATGTACTTGTGAAATCCAGCAAGCTCATGTCCCAAAGGAAAAGGGCATCACCTAGAGCTCAGCACTTATTAGGTACCAAAATGCTGCTTGCAATTTCTATTTGCAATCTGATCTCTCAGGAAAAGAGGTCATTGCAATCCAAACAAAGCAAGCTTGGTTTATGGGCCTGGTCAACACCTGTGTCTCTGCTTTCCTACACTGTTTTAGATCTCCTATGTGAAGACAAGCCATGTGCAATGTTTGACAGAGTCAAAGCCATCCATCCACAGACTTTGGCCTCTTCTGGGTCTCCCTTGATTGTCCGTTCTTGTTCATATGGAGGAATAAAGGCTATACAAATTGAAAGCCAAATGATTTTCTTATACCCACATGTTTATTTCTGATGATGAATATTTTTTAATCTACAAGTCCCTAGTAGATACTTTGATGTGGCCCATAAATAAAATATAATCTAAAAGCATAAAACTTAAATCTCTACAACTCAATTGCAGATCAAAAACCGGTGCAAGTAGATCTCACACACACAACACACGCATCTGTCTTTGGAGAATAATGTAATTATTATAGGTCTTTTCTGTTTAAGGTTTTAAAGTAAGTCGTCTGGAAGGTGGATGGTTGTAAGTTCTTTCCCACATATGTTGTTAAATTCCCAAAGAATGAAAAGAAACAAGCTTCAGAACTACTTTCTTATTTCTACCTCCTCAGAGAGGAGAAGCAGATGAGAACTGGGGCCCAGGTACTGAGCAGACAGAGAGTTTAATCATTGGCATGATATCTCAAAAAGCAAGAATCAACGAGGTTGAAGCCGAGATCTAGCTAGAATTCTTTCAATTTGGTTGGTAGGGACAGTGGGGCTACCAAAGGCTCCTTTGATGTGGGGGCAAGGTCCAGATTCAGTCACGCCGCGCTCTCTCTCAGTTCATCACCGCTGCTGTTCTATCACACTCTGCTGCTTTATCCTTGGTACTTACTAACTCAATATTACAAGTAGATAGAAAATAGTTGGAGCCCACAATATGAGGCCTTTTCGTGAGATTTTCCATGCTTCCCCTCACTTCTTCATTTCTTCCACGTCTGAGGGCCACCCCTTTAGTCTCCCCATTAAGCTTACCTTATAAAATAGCTCATCTGGCAGTAATTGCAGCAAAAGAGCAACATTTCCCATTTGCCAGTGATTTAGGGGCCTTAAGAGGATTCAAAAGAATCTCTTTCCTTGGAAATCTTTTTTCTCCACATGCTGGCTGGGATCTTCACTCATACATTAATGACCCCTTCCTATTCTTATAATTGGAGGTAATCCCCAGGTCTGCAAACTGTTTTGGTTTGTTTGGGTTATTTTTTGTTTGTTTTGTTTTTTGAGACAGGGTCTCACTGTATTGCCCAGGTTAGAGTGCATTAGCATCATCTTAGCTCACTGCAACCTCAAACTCCTGGGTTCAAGCAATCCTCCTATCTCAGCCTTTCAAGTGGGACTACAAGCACATGCCACCATGCCCAGCTGATTTGTCTATTTTTTGTACAGACAGGATCTTACTATGTTATTTAATATGGTCTCAAACTCCTAGCCTCAAGCTATCCTCTTGCATATCAAATGATGCACACAATGAAAACCACCATCCTAAATATTTTCTAAATTGTCTTCCATGAAATATGAACATGAGACCCTCAAAAATAAAATGGTTTGTGAGTCAAATAAATTAGAAAAATGCAAATACTATTTTTTTCCCTTTCGTTGGTTTCATTACAGGGCACATTAAGTCTTTAAAGATTCTGAGAAGTCCTACAGTAAAGAAACTTATAATTTTTGTTAATTTCATATAATACATTGTTTTTCAAATTTGTCTGAACAAAGAATTCACAGAACATAGTCAGGAAAATGAAGACCTAAAACAATTTAATTAAAAGAGTTTATAAAGCTTTTTTATTGAAATTTTTAAGAGATTAATCCCTAATCTTTTGTAACCAAATTTCTATAACATTGTCCTAGTTATTCTGTGGCTGAGAACAGCAATACAGTTCTAAAAATTAAACCAAACTGGAGAATAGGTAAGGCTGAATTCTATTCTGTTTTGGTACCCACTTGTTCTTCTTTTCTCTGTTTCCATCCTCTTTTTGTGTAGCTCTCTATAACCAGTAGGATTATTTTGTACTATGGTTGCTAAACACATTGAAAATATAAAAGCTCCATGTAAAGGATAAACCAAAACAGAAATTCCGTGGTCAGGATTGCCTGATTCATTCTTTTTTTCTTTTACAAGGATAGACTGCAAAAATAGATATTCCCCATAGATAATCTATGCATTCAGAAGTCAAGAACTTCTGGTGTTAATTCTATTCTTCACTCAGATATGATATAGTTCTAAGATTCTGCAAGGATACATTTAATCACATAAACACACAGCCCCAGACCTATGAGTATAATGTGTGTGTATAATGAAGTGAATTAGAATAAGGAAATTCTGCTTTGAGATCTTCAAATCATCCAAATTAATTACCTATGCTAATCGGCATACAGAAGGATTATAGGAAGATCACGACATAACTTAGTATCCACAAAATATTTCTTTTATATGAGAAACACTATGTAGCTCCAGAAATTATTAAACTTTAACTTGTTATTGTTTTTGGCTCGGCACCTGTGGCTCAAGTGGCTAAGGCGCCAGCCACATACACACCTAAGGTGGTGGGTTCAAATCCAGCCCAGGCTGCCAAAACAACAATGATGGCTGCAACCAAAAAATGGCTGGGCGTTGTGGCGGGCACCTGTGGTCCCAGCTACTTCAGAGGCTGAGGCAAGAGAATCACTTGAGCCCAGGAGTTGGAGGTTGCTGTGAGCTGTGATGCCACAGTACTCTACCCAGGGGGATAGCTTGAGACTCTGTATCAAAAAAAAAAATAAAAAATAAACTTGTTATTGTTTTGATAAAACACAGGAATGTATCTAGGATTTATGCATCCAAATCACCTTTATCCCTGAACTTGGCCTGAGACAATTGGTAAAAAGAGACTGGGTCAACGAAGCTTTTGAATCACAATTACAGAGAAAAGCGACCAGCAGTTTTCTCACTTCTAGTGAAAACAGCTACACCCACAAAAAAAACCAAAAAAATTTAAAATTTCTAAATTGATCCCCACATTTATATCTGGATACAAACCAGGTTTAAAAAACCGTAGGGAAACAAGTTTGCTTCTGCTTGCTTCCACCACTGCCTTGCTGGTGTGAACATGGAAAGCCGGAGCATGTGGGCTGAAGCCGAGGAGAAATGGGTCCCAGCACACTCCTTGGCTGCCTTCCACTGGAAATATGATTACAGAATGCCTTTTCACTCCTCACCTTGAAGTGCCTTTCCAATCTTCATTAAGAATGCAGTGGCTTCTTTATTGTCTGCATTGCCCAATAGACTATAAGTTCTGTGAGGAGCAAAGTTTGGGTCCCTTTTGATGACTGGTCGGCCCGTGCTTCCTGCCTGAGCATGGTGGCTGGAATGTAGAATATGCCTAATAATTTTTTCTAACTGAAGGACAAATCAAGGATCTAAACCTTTTAGAGAAGGAGTTTTCTCTTTTTATTTTTCAAAAACAGACTAAAAAACAGTCTAGGCAGAAAAAAATTCTAACACTGTCACCACGTTACCACTTTTTTATCTTTTCGCTAACGAAATAGGTGTTTTATTTTCGATGAACTGAAATCCAAAATTCATATGACGGGACTTCCCCCTTGGATCCCCCCCTCCACCGTGGGAGGTTCTGTTCCCCTTTCTTTGGCTTCTCCCTCTTATGCTTATCATGCTGTCATTGTCACCCTGTCAATAACCTCTCTCCTGTCACTTAAAAATTAATAAAAATAAATAAATAAAAAGCAGAGACTAACAAACTGATGCAGAAAGACTACTTATCATACTGGAAATACCAGTGAGATTACAAGAGTAGAGAATTTACCTATCTTGAAGCCAATTTTTTACACGACTTCCTTTGACATTAGAAATCCTCCCCAAAACTCCACGAAATTAGAACCTCCTGCTAAAACTAAGATTTGGCAAGTTATTGCATTTCAGCTAGGCTAAACCACTATACTCAAAGAGGAAATTTCAAATGAATGAGTGTTTTAATGCAGTAATTAAGCCAAAAAAATCATAAAGGAAGAGAAAGGAATATAATAGACCAAATCTTCAAAACAGATGTAGAAGTAAAAGCCGATCATTGTTTCAGCATGCTAGTATTCAGCAGTACTGCAGGGGTCTTTATAAGACCTCCAGGCATCACTGCTCATCAACCAGCACTGCACTAAGAAATTCTGACAAGCAGCTTCAGAGACCCAGGAATGTGGTATGTAGTAGGCTTACTATTCTGTATGTCAAAAAAGAAAAGCTTTCAGAAAGAAAAACACATCTGAGACAAACTTAAGTTCAAAGTTCTGAGCTGTTATTGAATAAATCATTTAGTTTTTAAAAGTTATTTTGAAGTCAAAAGTTTAAGCTAAAAAAAATAGAAAAATGTATTTGAAAACATAGGATTTTCTAAAATGCATATGCATTATATGTACATTTATTTACAAAGTATATACATGTCATTCATTTACATATTAAATAGTATATTAGTAAAGTTAAATTTTCTTCTTTATTTTTTTCACATAAAAATAAATATAAATTCTATTCATTTAGTCCTTTTCCACAACTAATTATTGTTATGCACTCTCCCAAAGCTTTGTGCAGCTCTCTTAGGGGTTACTACTCCAGGAGTCCAAAAATTGATAAATTGATGTCCAAGATCAGAGATTACATTGGAAACTGGGTGGTAAGATACTGGAGGGAGAAAAGAAAATTAGAGGAATGGGTTAATTTTTTCTTTATGGCAGTGGTTCTCAACCTTCCTAATGCCGTGACCCTTTAATACAGTTCCTCATGTTGTGGTGACCCCCCAACCATAAAATTATTTTCGTTGCTACTAGCACACATGAGGAACTGTATTAAAGGGTGGCAGTATTAGGAAGGTTCAAAACCACTGCTCTATGGGGATATAATCAGAAGCTCATTCTCATACTCTCATTTAAAGCTGAAAAAAGGTCATGTAATTAATAAGATGATTATATTTTTTGGCAATCAAGGATGGCTTTCTCAGACTGTATGCACAGCAGTCCCTCCCTATTCATGGTTTGTTTTTCAGTTACTGCATGGTCAACCGTGGCCCAAAAATATGAAAGTATTTTGAGAGAGCAAGGAGAGACCACATTCACATAACTTTTATCACAGTATATTGTTATAATTGTTTTATTTTATTATTGTTTTTATCTCTCACTGTTCCTAATTTCTAAATTAAACCTTACCATATGCATGTATAAGGGAAAAGATAGTATATATATAGTCCCTTACTAGTTCCAGTTTCAGGATGTCATTCAGGGTCCTGGAATATATCCTGGTGGGTAAGAGGGGACTACTGTACTACATGTAAAATTTACTTGTTTTTAAATATTAAATTCTACACAAGCCAAAAGGATCCTTCCATTTGATCTCACAATACCATTACTAGGTATCTACCCAGAAATCATTTTTCCATAAGGACATTTGCACCAGAATGTTTGTTGCAGTTCAGTTCATAATTGCCAGGTCGTGGAAGCAACCCAAGTGCCCGTCTACCCATGAATGGATTAACAAACTGTGGTATATGTAAAGCATACTATTCAGCCATGAGAAAGATGGAGACTTGACATCTTTTGTGTTTACCTGGATGGAGTTGAAACACATTCTTATTAGTAAATTATCTCAAGGATAGGGGAAAAAATAATCCAATGTACTCAATACAATATGAAACCAATTATAAACAACTACACACCCACATGAAAGATAAAACACAAATATAGTCTAGCAAGATGGAGGGGAAAGGAGGGAGCAGGATAAGGGAGTACAGAGGTCTACTGACGGGAGTAGGGAGGGTGATTGGTGGGGTCTCACCTAATGTGCACAATGTGAGGGTCTCAACTACAACTTGAACTTTACCTTAGGATTGAAAACAACGTAACCTAAACATTTGTACCCTCATATTAATTTGAAAGAAAAAAAGGCCTAAAAGGAAGATTTGTTGAGACATTTGGGCTAATAGCATGTCTAGCCAGAGATAGGGAAAAGTGGGAGAGAAAACTGGTTATTATGTTACAAGATAAAAAGAAAAATAGAGGAATTTGGATGGCATAAGCAGAAACTGACACTGTAGGGATGTCTTTATCTCAGCCATTTTGAAAGGACAAAGATTAAGGAGGAACTTAATTAACATGGCAACTACATACCTTCATTTCTGTATAAATTCCCATATATTCATTAGTATCCTTACAATTGGACTCCAATTGCCTGATTGTACTAATGAATTCACCAAAAGAAATTTCTCCAATGACAGGAAACGAGAAATTTATAAATTTGGGATTTGAGATCCCAAATATAAATTCAAGATTTTGGGGGGGGGGCAGGGCTGGGACCTCCAGCATATGGGGCCAGCGCCCTACCTTTTGAGCCACAGGTGCTGCACCTAAATTCAAAATTTTTTAATCCCAAAGTTTCTAATCCTTTCCATTTTTACAAATACATTTTTGTATGACTTTTCTCTCACTAAATGTTATAAATAATTTTTTGTTATTTTATGTCTCATAAAAGGCATACATTAAAATCTCATTTCAAAGACTAATTCTTGGAAGGAAAGGATCTCTATTCCAATTACTACTGGGTTCTCTACCAGCACACTGAGTTTATTCATCAAGGTCGTCCTGCAGTGCTGAAGTCTTGTTTCTAACCTGTTCAGTTTGTTCTTCCCCTTTGGGGATATTTTTCGCTCCATGATGTCTCCCTTTTCTCCAAGAATCCTTTCACGTAGGCAATACTGGTTCATTTTTTGGCAAAATGTTTATCCTCACTCAGTCCCCCCACCTAAAAAAAAAGTCACTGCAGTTGCCACCTGTAGAACATTTTCGATTTCCACAATTTCCTCTCAACAGAACGCTGATCAGAATTACAATAATTCTGAATGTGTTTTCCCTGGCTCCTTACTTAATGCTGGAAAAACTTACCACTGATGTACTATTTCTTTTGATTTTTATACATTCCAAGACCTTGCATTTTACTACTGCAAAATCGAACGCAGATGGTTTCAATGTGGAAGCCACAATTTAACCCCGGTCTCTTTCCTGACCAGTATTCTTCATGGAACTTTTGTTTTGAATTGTTGATCCCAGGAGCCTCTGGCCTTGTCTTTATGACTTATCAATTCTCTATACAAAACACCTTTCCCTCACAAAGAGTGAAATGCTGAGATTATTGCAAAATGACCCCCTTATACCATGATAACCACTACTCTTTTGCATGTGTCATCACTCAAATCAGTATGTACCAAATACCCATCCCAAATATATCACATACACATCATCAGGTTGGGTGTAACATTCCTTCTTGATCACTTACTTAACTTCCTCTCTCCACCCACCGGTTTTCAACATTCATTGTATTTTTCCCATCTGTAGGGGAAATGTCGATTTATTTTTCTCTCATATTCCATTCTAAATTAAAACTAGACACAAACCACATCCTCAAACTTCTCAGATACAAAACTTCAGAAAAATCTGTATACAGAGGCACAGCTAGGAAACTGGGCAGGGGATGAGAACTGCACTATAAATGCTGACGATTTCCATTAACCCATTGGAGTGGGTTGAACTCTCAAAGGATAAGTCCACAAGCCAGAACCTGTGAATTTGACCTCATTTAGAAAAAAATGTTTGCGGATGTAAATAAGGGTTGAAGGGTTTTAGGAATGTTACCCAAGATTGTCTAGGTGGGCCCTAAAATCCAATGGCCTATACATATAGAAAAGATGACGCAGAGAGAAATGGCCTCATGAAGAGAGAGGCAGCTGAGAACACCTGGGGATACTAAAAGCTGGAAGAGGTGAGGAAGGATCCTCTCCCTAGAGCAGCGAGGTTCTCAACCTGTGGGTTGTGACTCACAGGAACTGTATTAAAGGGTCACAGCATTAGGAAGGTTGAGAACCACTGCCCTACCACCTTCAGAGACTGCAGAGCCCTGCTGACACCTGATTTTGGATTTCTGGCCTCCAGAACTGTGAGAGAGTAAGTGTCTGTTGTTTTCAGCCCACCCAAGTTTGTGGTCATCTGTTACAGCACCCCATTATAATTGTATAGGGTTTATTAACAAGGGAAACTAACCTTAAAAAGTGAGGACTTTTGAATGTAAATGCTGTACTTATAAGGATCAAAAAAAATTGACTTGCCTAATGGTTCATCCAACAAATATTGAGCATTGACTATTTGCCAGGTTCTGTGCTAACTATGGAACAATTTGGCAAAAAAACACAAACACCGTTCCTGCCTGAATAGAGCTTTCATGGTTAGTGTTTCAGTTCAAAACTGAACCAAAGACATCTTCTAGTTCTAAATGAAAATAAATCTTGAAAATGCTTTTAACTGGTTGGAAGTCCTTAATTATGTGTAAAATAATTAATAACATGTGGAATAAGTTTTCTTCTTCTAAACACACAGCTTCAAAATTGAGGCATTTAGCCAAATACAGTTTGGATATTACTGGGTTTCAGTCTTTAGGAAAATGGTTAGAGGTGCAGAATGAACTCTGAAATGACAACAGTGATGAAAAGGAATCTACCATCATTTAGGTGAGTGGATTTCTTTTCTTTTTCTTTTTCTTTTTTTTTCTGAAGAGCTCAACACACTTCACGTATGTTGTATAAGCTCTGCTTCTTCCCTGTAGGCTGTACAAATTTGGGAAATCTATGAGGTGGAATGAATTATGGAGATTTTCCACTTAACCATGCCACCTGTGTTAATAATAACAATGATCAGTTATTGTGATTATTACTTTCCAGGCACTTTGGTAAGTGTTTTACACATAAGATCTCACTTCATCTAAAAAACAGTTTACGGGGTCCTAGTGCCCTCTTTTCCATGAAGTCAACTACTTTTCTGCATTCCTGAAAAGCTGTGCCCATTTGTCAGATAAATGAGCCTGGATTTTGGATGTTTGCATAGGCCCTGCTTCTCTCACTGCCCCACTGTGGGTTCTCCTGGTCTTCCTCTCTTAGACTTTGCCATTGAAATGACCACCAAAGTCATAGAAATAGAACTCAAAGCTATTATGGACTTATTTTTAAAGTCTCCATTCTTCATTAGATGGAGTTAAGGATAGAACTCCATCTACCCCATCTAGAACCTCAATCCTAGAGTGACCATCCCAGCCCGGCTTCTTCAGGGTTGCATTCAGACATTCTGACACACACAGGCCAACACACCGCCATTCAGACAGTCTCCATCCTCCCCTCCCTACAACCACTGCTCTGTTTTATCCTGCCCTGGCCCAGAGCAGTAGGGATACCACATGGATTCTATGGCAGAACGAACACAGAATTTGCAGATGGTCTTGAGTCTAAATCTTAGCCTACAGCAAAAACCTGAAAGAGGGACTAAAGTAGAGCCTGAAGGAACCTGCAGATTCATCTTGTGATCACACACCACTAGGTTCAGAATTTCCTGTGTTGTTGTTAAAATGCAGTTTCCCAGACTCCACCTCAAGACTATAGGCATGAGGCCTGGGAATCTGCACTATTAAGATTTCTAGTTGGTTCTATTGTGTCATAAGGAATGGAAACCAGCAGCCAAAGAATTTTTCTCAAGAAATGATTCATACATGCACTTACAATGACATAGGGAAGGAAGGAAAGAGGATACAATGACTTCAAGAGATGATTATTAACCCACAGGAAAACTGCTGTGTAGAGTAGAAAGAAAACTGTATCGGGACTCCACAAACCTGAGCAACAAGCTCAACGCCATCATTAGCTCATTCAAAATGTATTTATTAAGTACCTACTATATGGCAAACGTTGAACTCAGCTCTGGGGGTATAACAGAAAACAAGTCCATGACCTCAAGAAGCATGTGAAAAAGACAGTAACACATAAATAGATATCATTCGATAATATATATGTGCTATGAAGAAAAATAGCATTGGGGATGAAGAGTGGTGGGAGGGATACTATTTTAGATGGTGCTCAGATCACTAAGGGAATGAGGGAGAGAACCCTGCAAGCGTCTAAAGAGAAAGCATGCAGGCTGATGGAGCAGCAGATGGAATACTGCGAGGAAAGGGGAGCGTTTGTTATACACAAGGAAGAGAAGGAGGCCAGCGCGATTGGAGTAATGCGAGTGAGCATATTATAGCGGATCTTACTTGTTTCATTCCATAAGCTTTATTTCCTCCACATACATTTATAGGTCAAATTTAATTTCCTGTGCTTTGACCCATAGCAGGCTTAGTTTGTGAAGTTCTGATTTAATTTTGTAAATACAAGAATGACTTGAGAAAGGTCCAAGTTTTTGCTTAAACAAATTAATCAGCTAGCTGTCTCCAGAATCCTGCTGCCATGGTTTTTCAACCTTTCCCTGACATCTCTACTTATTCAGTCTTCCTATTGAGTAAGACAGAAGAGCCCATTGTATTTCACAGGCTTCCAACCTCTAATAGTTTGCTCTCTTGATACGCATAGAGAACGTTGGCATTCTATTTCCTAGGTATGAACATGTCAGCATAGATAAGCATATTAGGTTAAGTAAGAGT
This sequence comes from Galagoides demidoff, assembly GCA_963574575.1. NCBI lineage: Eukaryota > Metazoa > Chordata > Mammalia > Primates > Galagidae > Galagoides > Galagoides demidoff. The sequence continues at coordinate 27,939 of CAUYQV010020723.1, read as the reverse complement.
CAAAACCCTCGTCTAATCAAGCACATACATTCAGAGTGGAGGTCAGGGTGAGGAAGATGATCTTCAATAAGCTGTTGTTGTTGTTTTACGTACAGGAGAGGAGGAAAAAAAACCAAGAGATTTCTTCATATCATCAGGACACACTGTGGGATTTCCAGCAATTCAAATCCCACACGCTCAGAAATTTAAAAATAAATTTCTCTTCCTTTAACATTTTTTAAGACCGACCATTTTTTTCTATGCACTAGGTAAATCCCATTTCCAATTTGACCTATTTTAGTGAACCTTTCTTATTCATTGTTTAGCTGACTGGTCCAGGCTTCTTCTGTCTCCCTCTCTTCTTGAGGGGGGGCCAGCAGTCTGCCACACGGAGTCCCGTTCCCCACCATCTTAATACCTTTAAAAAACCAGCAGGCATATGCAGTTTCTTCCAGCGTATTTGTTTATATTTAAACTGTAGCTTTTGACTTGAAGAATAGAAAAGGAAGCTTCTCAGGGAGAAAGTGGGCTGGAGATGACCTTAGTTTGAAAATGAAGATGACCAAAAGATCTTAAGACCTATTCTATCTAGAGTACTAAATGGAACAAGCAATGACATAACAACAGGAAAGGAACAAATCAACAAACATTACCTAATCCCCCTAGACATAGTAGAGAATCCATCCAGGCTAGGAATTCAAGATCCATCAAGTAAATGTATCTTCCACCATAAAGATCATACCCACACTCTACAAGCTTCATCAATTCAAAATTTCAGCTTATCAGTAGGTATGATTTAAGAGCCAATAACAATCTCAATTTCTTAATAGCTGCCCTTTTCATTGTAATGCTATAAAAACACTTATTTCTCAAAATAATGTTACTCTTATATACCACTGAGTGAAAAACAATTGTTTTCACTGGTTTTCACAGACCTGTTCAGATATTCCCAAGAATTACTAGACATCCATTCTTTCCATCAGAGATATGAAGTTAGAAATATAACATTGAAAACAATGTATTTTAATAACTCTACACTCCCTGTCCTTTTAATATTGATTTGTTCCAGAGTTCAGTCCTTTGCCTCCTCTTTTTGTATTCTACATACATTTCTCTGGGAAATTCATCCATTTTAGTAGCTAAAATAACCACCTAAATTGTCAATTACTTGATGACCTATATTCAGCCCAGACCCACATGTCTAGTGACCACTAGGCATCTACAGTTATTGTTCGGGGACACAGGAGAGGGCAAGGGGAGAGAAGGGACCTTCACGGAGTTCACTCGGCCTTAGCGCAGTGTCATTGCCCCCTCTCACATGCCCTCACTTCATGCCTTGTGTGGCTCCAGCTGTCAGCCGGCCCCCGAGATCAGAAACAGAGGAGCCCACCTGGATTCCTCACTTTGACTTTACCACACACTCAATTAGTGACAAGACATTTTAGGTCCTACTCAAAAGTACTTTTGAATATGACCTTTTCTCTATTACTTCTACTCCCAATGCCATAGTTCTGGCTCTTGTCATTTCTCACGTGGGTTTATGCAATAACTTATCAACTGTCATCCCTCCCGCCCATCTTGGCTTCAACAGGAAGAGTTATTCAAAAATGCAAATTATAATAATGCCCTTCTCTTGCTTACAATTATATAATATCTATTAATTATCCTCCAAAAAGGCTTAAACTCATTTCTGACCTGTCCCCCTTTACACAGCACCAGTATGAACCCACACATACTTTCCCAAGTGTGTTAACACTCAGACCATGGTGCATTTTTGTGCTCTCTTCGTGTTTTCCAAATCTTTTAAATAGATGTATAACATTGTACATTTTGTCATGTACAACATGATGTTTTGATGGGCGTATACATTATGGAAGGGTTAACTAGCTAATTAGAAAATGCAGCAGCTCACATAGTTGCATTTTTGTGGCGAGTGTATATAACATTCACTTTCTTCACATTTTTCAAGCTCATCACCATTAACTGTAGTCACCCTTCTGCACAACAGAGATCTCAAACCTTATTCTTCCTACTCACTGTAGTTACACATCCTTTTCTGATGGCTCCAGAGAGCTGTGTCTTCTCCTCTCCTCCCCTCTCCAAGTCCCCCTTCGCTGTGCTGTCCCGATCCTACAGGGGCACTTACACTGCATTCTTTCCCCTAGAGTTGTTTTTTCTGCTTTTTTAGTTTGTGAACTCCTCAATCAGAGACTGTCCCTTTTATCTTTTTATTCTCAGCAGCTGGCACAGTGCCTGCAACATAATAAGCTCGCAGAAGAGTATGTTTGAACAAAGTAACAAGTAACCGAGCCCAAGGCTCTTTTACTCATCTCTTCACAAGCCCCAGCCATGGGAACCATGATGCATTTGAGAAGTAACCAGGTGCTTGGAGCAAAGTATCACCCTCAATGCAACCAGGCTGTGTGCATCCCCCACTGAAGCTTTGCCACTCACTCATTCACACCTGGTTAAGGAATTTTTTCCTCGTCCCTCATACAATCATACTTCTAATTAAAATAGACGAATTTTACATAGAATAAAAGGGCACCTTTGTGACCAGAATGACTAAAGGAAACTTTTAAAAAAAATAACAAAGGCCTCTGGAGGTAATCCTACAGCAGACAGTGGTAAAGCTGGAAGGGAAGGCGGGCATTTCATTCTCTAGACCACACTGCCTCCCTGTGGAAAGTTTTCTGGGCAGGGATGCATTTAAAGAAAAGCAAATTCCATTTTATATAATTATAAAATGGTTATAGCTATATTTTATGTCATTTTATACCAAAAGTCTGCTCCCAAATACTGGGTTATAAATGGTGCCAGATTTGTTCTCTGAAAGACTGATGCCCATTATTAAGAATTTGGGATAGAAACATTTTTTGTTCATTTAAAAAGGAGAAAAATGAGTAGCCCTGGGAAAGATTTTTGCAAATGTCAAGACCAAGGAATGAAATAAACACAGTCTAATTACTTTGCTTTTAATACTTTGAATAATTATACTTTAAAAGGTTTTAAATGTCTGATTTGCTTCTGAGGAATATATGAAGCTAAGATCCCTGAAATTCAAAAATTGCCAAAGGAAGATATTCCATTTACTACGTACCCAACATAACATTTTAAATTAATTTAATATTTAACTATACTTATCAAAAAATCAATAATCATTCAACTTAATGATTATCCCTTACCAACTCACATAATCATCCTGAAGTGAGGCTTTACAAATATAAAGAACATGGAACGTACTTTGAATGTTCAGATGGTACAGTCAGTGTAAGATACACCTCAAGGATTATTTTTCTCCTACCTGACAGAGTAAGTAATACGTGGAAGGTTGCTCTTCAAAAGAAAAATCTCTTACGTTTTAAGTACAATATACATTTTTCATGATTTCAAGATTTATTAAGTTTGCCCCAAGATCCCGAGCGTCCAGTGGTGTACAGGCATCGTTCAAAGGCAGAAAATAGTCTTATCCATCTGTTTCTATAAAAGGCTTTGAGCAATTTTCAAAAATGAAATAATTGCTCATGATCTACCTTAATGCAAATATCTGAAGGCCCTGCTTTTCAATTTCCGGAATCTCAGATGTATTCAAATTCATTACTTGTCTATTTCCTGACCAGTTCCCTTTGAAGTGGGTCTGGGATCCATGCTATTATTTGAAATGTCTGGCCGTCAGTAAATAGTTACTATTTCCTTGATGTCTGTGACGCTGCTTTCTTTCTGGTGACCTTTACCTACAGAACCTCTCACTGAGGCCACATATGCATTAACGTGTCTGTGTTCCCTGGCCCTTACATACGGTCCTTGTTAGGTGATTTTACTGCTTTATCTCCATAGGAAAGGAAGTATATCCACGATATTGACTCTTAGCAGAATCAATGTTTCTTTTCTCTCCAAGGGTCAAGTTGTCTTATTTACTACATATGCACAAGTAAAAGCTTGAGCAATTTTGTTATTGCTCACGATGGACAATGAAAGTACACATGCCATCCATATGACAAGGATGTGATTCTGTCTCTGGTACTAGCATTATTCAATACCTTAGAGATTAATAAAGATGATAGGGTGTGTATGCTTTTCTTATGAGCAATGAGACATGAATTTGGGTCAAAACAAGAGAGTAGCCTGAGGGGAAGATTAAGGGAAAAGGGAGCGAAAAGCTGAGGGAATCTGCCTGGCTCCCTCTCAAAGAGAGAAGCAGACACCTACATATCCCCAACTTAAGCCAAAAGGGAAGAACAGAAAATGCTTTCTATTTTCTCTCCCTTGTCCAATGAGGTTTAAAAGTACAGAGAAGAAACTCTCTTCTAGGACAGAAAACCTGAACTTAATCTGGGATCTGTCACTAACTGTGTTATCAAGACCAAGATAACAGAGTCCCTCCCTGGGACTGTGTTTCCTCATACTTCAAATTAAGGTGCTGGGCGACACCCGTAGCTCAGTCGGCAGGGCACCGGCCACATACACCTAGGGTGACGGGCTCAAAAACAGCCCCAGGCCTGCTAAGCAACAATGACAACTGCAACCAAATAATAGCTGGGCCTTGTGGCAGGCACTTGTAGTCCCAGCTACTCGGGAGGCTGAGGCAAGAGAATCACGTAAGCCCAAGAGTTGGAGGTTGCTGTGAGCTGTGACACCAGAGCATCTACTGAGGGCAACAGCTTGAGACTGTCTCAAAAAGAAAAAAAATTAAGGTGGTTCCTTAAATAATTCTGAAATCAGTTTGTGTTCTAAAAATTCCAAGAGAAATGATATGCGCATTCAAGGACAGATAGAGAAGGCCATTCAAAGATAATTCAGGGCCATTGGACACATTTATAAGCCCTGGTCTCCCTTCTCTATCAGATTCTGCTACAATGTGAGTGTTTGTTGCCTCCCAAACTCACCGTTTTTACTGTTACTCACAGGAATAGTATTAAGTTTATTCATTGCATCAGTATTAAGAGGTGGGGCATTTGAGAGATGATTAAGCCGTAAGGGATCTGCCCTCATGTATGGGATTCCTGAGGTTAGAGAAAAGTGAGTTTTTGCCCTTCTTGCCCTCTGCTTCTGCCATGTGGGGGCACAACAAGAAGGCCTGTAAGCTATAAATTCCTGTGCTTTATAAATTACCCAAGCTTGGTCCTCCTGTTCTAGCAGCACACAATCAACTGAAGAAGATCATTACTTAAGAACAGATACTCACTTTTGAAGGAAATTTCATATACCAGGAGATAATACTTTGCTTCTCTTTATTAGGAATAGAGGGAGGGGCTGCCAAGAAAAGAGAAATAGACCAAAGCAAGGGACAGAAATAATCTTTCATAGGAAGAATGAGAGAGACAGAGACAAAGACAGAGCAGAGATCATCAGCTGGAAAACAGGGAGAAGGAGAGAGAGAGAGAGGCAAGAAGAGGAAGAGCACTCAGGGATGAATCGCCACGCTGAGTATGTGTAGTGAAATACAGTTTGGTACTGATACATCCGATCCATAAGGAGCTAGAAGGGAATGTGTTCTGTGCTAAAGAACATCAACTTTATCCTGTGGCAATCAGATTTAATAGAAGTATTCAAGCAAGTCAGCAGATTGCCTGAAGCCAAAATCCTCAAACCAAATCCCAGCTCAGTCATGTGCTAGTTGAGTGATTTGGGGAAGATACTTCACTATTTTGTGCCTCAGTTTCCTCATCTGTACAGTGGAATAGTAATGTCCATCTCATAGGGTGGCTGTGAAAATTTGTGTAAGTTAATGCAAACAAAGTGCTTAGAGTAGTGCCCGCACCAAGAAAGCCCTCAGGAAATATTTGCTGTTATTGTCACAACCAGATTTTCAATTTAGTAGGGAGATTCTACAGAATACTGCTTAAAGTTTTGTGCATAATTAATGTGAATTGGGATTAAAAATGTGAGGCAGTTGTTGGACCAAGTTTGAGAATCTTTTATGAATAACATATATCCATCTACCACCAAATCAATGAAACAAAATCACAATGACCCATTGAAGACTCATAGAGTAAATATGGTTGGGGTTGAAACATACAATGGGTTGGAGATTATTTACACTGATCAATAAGACCTAGCCAGAGAAATGCTTTCTGTCATGTGTCACTAGTTATCTCCCTAAGTCAGAGCAGTCATTTGAAAGGAAAATAGCTATCCCTTAAAATCTCCATGGGGGTCCTAGTGTAAACATGCCAAAGAAAATGAAGACACTCTCTTCCAACGTGTTCTAATGTCCAGATTCAGAATAGATGGCCTGGTAAGAAACTAGCTTTGGGCTGCTGGCTGAAGTTGAAGTTGGGGATACAGGTGTAAGGACTGGGCCCCACTCAGAAAAGGGCTCCTGGGAAGGGCAGTGCTTGGAACCTGCTGAGGGATGGTCCATTACCCAAGCTCACTCTTCTTGTATTCATTAGTGGGACATACGGGAAACTGCACAGTGAAACTAGAGGCCCATAGGAGACTCTAAGGCCATTCCTACTATGAAAATATCTGTAAGGAAGAATGCACATACCCAAAAAGACTCCTCACGTGGAATCACAAGTGGAAGAACTGGCATGCTAGAGATAATTTCAATATCTTCCCATATGGTTTGGTGATTTGGGGAAGAGACAATATATAGGTCTGTTTTCCATCTTTAAATTTATAGACTTGTAGTATATTTGAAGTCAAGAATGCAAGGTCTCCAGATTTGTTCTTTGGCTAAAGATAGCTTTGGCTATTGAGACTCTTTTTTGGTATAATGTTTAGGGTTTTTTTCCAGACTTCTAAAAACTGGTGGTATTTTGATAGGAATTGCCTTCAATTTGTAAATCATTTTGAGCAGTGTGGACATTTTAACAATGCTGATTCTTAAAATCCATGAGCATGGAATGTTTTTCCATTCGTTTGTGTCACCTGAGATTTCTTTCATCAGTGTTTTGTAGTTCCCCTTGAAGAAATACACTTGCTCCCTGAGGAAATATATTCCTGTATATTTTATTTTTTTGTTTGCTTTGCAGCTATTGTAAACAGTATTGAGTTCTTGATGTGAATCTCAGCTGACTGTTATTAGTAAATACAAATGCTACAAATTTATGTACATTAAGTTTGTAACCTGAGGCTTTGCTGAAGTTATTTATCAATTCTAAGAGTCTTTTGTGGAATCGTTAGTATTCTCTAGATATAAGATCATGTCATTAGCAAACAGGGGTAGTTCAACCTCTGCTCTTTCTTTCTTTCTATTGCCTGATTGCTCTAGCTAAGACTTCCAGCTCTATGGTGAATAGAGGTGGTGACAGTGGGCAACCTCATCTTGTTTCAGTTCTTAGAGGAAATGCTTTCAACTGTTCCCCATTCAGTATTGTGTTGGCTATGGGTTTGTCATATATGGCTTTTAATATTTTGAGGTATGTTCCTTCTATACTTAGTTTGTTAAGGATTTTTACCATGCTGGATTTTAATGAATGCTTTTTCTACATCTATTGAGATGACAGTAGGAATCTTGTTTTTAATTATTTATATGGTGAGTAATATTTATTGATTTGCATATGTTAAACTATCCTTGTATTGCTGGAATGACACCCATTTGATCATGGTGATTTATCTTTTTGACATATTGTTGGCTTCAGTTTGCTAGTATTTTATTGAGGATTTTTGCTTCTATGTTCATGAGGGATATTGGGCTATAGTTCTCTTTTTTTGTCATGTCCTTTCCTGGCTTTGGTATTGTGATAATTCCAGCTTTGTAGAATGAGTTAGGGAGGATTCCTTCCTTTTCCCTGCTTTGGAACAGTTTCAGTAGAATAGGTGCCAGTTCTTTGTAGGTCTGTTAGAATTTGTCTATGAATCCATCTGGTCCTGGGCTTTTTATGTTGGGAGATTTTTTTTTTTTTAAGACGGAGTCTCACTATGTCATGCTCAATAGAGTGCTATGGTATCACAGCTCACAGCAACCTCAAACTCTTGGGCTTAAGTGATTCTCTTGCCTCAGTCTCCCAAGTAGCTGAGACTACAGGAACCTGCCACAATGCCTTGCTATTTTTTTGGTCGCATTTGTTTTTAGCTATTATTTAGCTGGCCTGGGCTGGGTTTGAACCCACCACCCTCAGTGTATGTGGCTGGATCCATAACCACTGTGCTACATACACCAAACCAAGGGGAGATTTTTTATTACTGGTTCAATTTTACTACTCACATTGGTCTGTTTGGGATTTCTATTTGTTTCTGATTTAAGCTTAGGAGGTTATGTGTTTCCAAAAATCTATCCATTTCCTCTAGATTTTTTAGTTTATGTGCTTAGAGGTTTTTCATAGCAGTCATGGATGATGCTTTGTATTTCTATGGTATTAGTTGCAATGTCTCTTTTTTCATTTCTTATTGAGCTTATTTGAGTATTTCCTCTTCTGTTTCTGATTAATCTTACTAGTGGTCTGTCAGCTTTGTTTATCTTTTTAAAGAACCAACTTCTTATTTTATTAATCCTTTTTTTAATTACATTTCAGTTATTTCTGCTCTGACATTTTTTATTTATTTAGGTTTGGTTTAGTCTTCTTTTTCTTGAGGGTATGACATTAAGTTGTTAATTTGTGATGTTTCTTTGAAAGCCAACTCTTGACTGCTGTTCTTTAAAGGTAACTACCTCCATTAATTCCTCATTCTTCCACAATCTAATAAGGAAAGCAACTTCAAGGTATCTTCAGAGTTGTGTGTGTCTGTATTAATATGTGGATGTCTATATTAATATGTGTGTGTGTAGTGTAGGATATAATGAGTGGTGCATTCCCTTCTGGGAATCAAGAAAAGTCTTAATTACTAGAATTATAACCTCCCCCCCCATTCATACTTATTTTCAGAGTACTTGAGCTTAGCAGATAAATGAAGAATCTATTTCAGCAAAACCAACTGAAATCAACCAAAACTCTGAAAGGCCTGAAACCCTGGGAAATGAGCAAGCTGAGTACATCAACTTTCCTACGGAACATTGGAGAAGATTATTTTGGAAACGCTGGCCACTAAATAGGACCATGGACAACTCATACACCTTGTTTTATAAAACAGTGGGTGTGGATAGATTTGTCTTTTGAGTAAAGAGAAAGTGGAAGAAATCTATATTTATAGAGCCTTTATAAGGGAAAGTCTGAAGTCTAACGAAAATAAAACTTTTTAATGAAAACTTGGAGGAATCATACTGCAGGAGGCTGGAAACACAGTAAATGGTTGACAGAATTTAAGAAGACATTTTCTCTATCAAACAAGAAGAGAAAGTAAATAAGAAGTTGAGAATAAAAGCCACAAAATCAGATAAAGTATACATGAAATAGGAAGAACTAAAAGAAATTAAAATTCAATAATATAATTAGACCCTAACAGAAGGCAATAAAATAATAATGAAATTGTAGAAAAACTGGATCAGTACTGTAAAGGACAAGTTTGAAATGGTCTACCAGAGTTTGGATTTTAAAAAGACAAAGTGATAATGGTAAACAAGAGAGGGATGCTAGATTTAAAAAACATGAATATTTAAATAAGAATTAGCATCCTAAACAAAGAGAGCATCATAACTTAATCCCAAATGATAATTAAAGATATAATTGAAGAAAACTCTTGGCTTTAAAATAAAATACCATGGTCTTATAAAAATCAGTAAAAAGGAACAACTAAAGTCATTGGGTAAAATAACTGAATGGCAAATAAAAAATAGCTATAAATACAGGGAGGATTTTTTTTTTTTAATGTTAAACTCAGGAGCTATTTAGGTAGAATGGTGGAGGCAATAATATGATGTAATCATTTGAGAAATGTAAGGAAAGAGAGGGGGTAAAGACCTTGAAAAGTACCAGAATGGTGTAGAGCTCAAGGTTGCTGTCATGGGGCAAAAGAGACAGTTCTCACCCAAAACGTCTAAAGCAGTTATTAGTTTCCTTTGAGACTACTGTTCTTCACTTGCACCTTGAAAATAATCCTGTTTGGATTTCTTTTGGAAAGTTTGTGGTACTAATGAATCTCACTCTATTTCTCTGCAGGGGTGACTTCCATGGCCCTAGACTACACCAATCAAGGCATTCTATTCCCATGACTGGGTGACTGGTAGATACGGGGTTTATATTGGCCCAAATACAGGAATGGCCAGGATAATTTCTGTTAGGGATTCTAGCATGCTGATGCCAGTACTACACTTGTTACACTCTCTGGGAGCCAGATTCACATTATATTCCATGTGAATCGTGCCCCTTGGAGTTGTGGGACACAGTAGCCCCAACAGACGTTCTCTCCTGCTCTAGAAAAATGTTCTGTGAGGTCTAGGAGCTGAGGCTGTGTTGTGACCACGAAGAAAGGCAGTCTGAAGACAAAGCCAGCGTGTGAACAGAGCTGAGTGCTGTGAGAACAAACAGTAAATCACAGAGAAGCCCAGCCAGAGCCCAGACCAGATTCGCCTGCAGCCTGTCCTGACTCTGGACTTTCTCAGTAACATGAGCCAATAAATCTTTTTTCTTTATTAACCCAGTTGAGTATTCTATTATGTACAACAGAAATCATTTCATGATACAACATCCTGCCTCTTCATTTGTACTTACTGCAAACAGTCTGTACACAGGCTTTGGTTTTTCAGAGTTTTGTTTTTTTAGACAAGCAGGCAAAGCCACTTAACGTTCTCCAGAGACGAAAGGTGAAATTTAATAGGGCATTTCAGGAATTTACCCATGCCTGGGCCCAGGAGGAAGAAAAGGCAGGGCTTTAAAACCCATGTTGTTGTAAAGTTGGATTTGAGTCAGCAAGCAGACCGTGATGTCTGGGGCTTCTTCCCTTCATGTAAATATTACCCTGGGAGATTTCCTGGTGTGAGGACCCTGACACTCCTGTTCTCCACGTTTCATCCAGCACAAGCTCATATTCATGTGTCACTGTGGGTAGTTTTTAGCTTGCTATTAATAAACTTTGAATTTTCTCCTGTATTTGTGTATATTATTTTACCCAGTCTAAGAAAGTGGAAAATATTCTAGGTTAATTCTATAAACTGGATTCTAGTCCAGTTTTTTTCTTCCATTATGCCACCATACCCAGATGAGTCTCTTTTCCACTGAACAAAATTTCCTGAATGTGTCTCAACTAGAAGAATTAAAAAGTAAGGAAAATACATGTTAAACCAAAAAGAATTTAAGAAAAAAGGCAATCCTCAAACCCAACGAATAAGACACTCCATGCCACATTCTGGAGGGCATTAGCTTAAATCCTCCCGACTCAATTTTTGCCTTTAATCATACTTGGTCTAATGCGAGGTTCCCTCCTCATGTGAAAGTTGTTAAGTACATACAAGGTAAAATCAGCCCGTGTTTTCTTGATGTTAATACTTCCCAATAGTCCAATTTGCAGATACAAAAGACCATTTTCAACATGAACTACAGCATAATGGTTCTTTCCCCTCTGAGGAAAAAAAAAAAAAGAATTACTTCAAAGAAAAGCTACTCAGAGAGGGGGAAAAATTTAGCTTGATGTCTAGCAAATATAATCATTTATCTATACCATATTCTCCCCCCTAAACCCACATGAACACACACGTACCCCAACTAAATATCTAGCATCCAAAACTTTTTAATCTGGACTCACAAAAATAGCAATTTAAAGACATAAGGGACAAAAAAAAGTGGAGAAAATAATGTGCCAAATATATATTAATATCCAAGGGAAATTCCACTGCTAAATCTGTTCTGTCATTATGAGCTGAACAGATTGTACTCTACAGCCTTCTGAAATGCAGTTACCAGCTGGACTGCTAAGCAGTCTCCTGGCTATAAGGCCCATCTCAGGAGAATGACCAAGAGATATAAAAGCACACAGTGAGGAATTTTTAAATTGCCATTGTTCAAAAGACACAAAAACGATTAGCTCACGTATCCTTGCTTCAGTATCACTTTCTATATTATAAATAGCTCTTAGAGTATTAGAGATTTTGCTGCTTATCATGCTACACACACTATTTTAATCACATACTTGGTTATTTGACTATGATGACCATTTTTGAAAGAAACCTTGGGTACAGTATGAATAGGGTCTATTCCATTTAGAGTGTGTTGCCAGACCTCTGGATGGATTACTCTGAATTCTATCAAGTAAATTAATGCAGTATTAGCAATGAAACATAATAAAATATATCTGTATTTATTTGATTTGCAAATATATGTCTGGGTAAAAATTGTATGTAAAAGGTTGTTTGAAAATGTCATCTACTCCATATTCGCCATAACCTAGGGGCTCATTAACTTTTATAATACCAAGAGCCAAGAAGAAATTATGAACAAATACTTTGGAAAAACAATTGTTGGGGAACAATTAAGTTCTTCCAAGAAGTAAAGTCTTCATTATCCACTAGAAGATTTAACGTCAGATACTGGTAATGAGCTTTTCTTCTCTTCAGAACATTAATTACACGTGACTTAAGTTCTTAAGAAAATTACATTATTTAGCTCAAACATGAAATTCTGCTGTTTTGTGCCAAGTATATTCTTTTTATCCCTTAACACCCAGGAAAACACATTTGAAAGTTGTTTTTAATAGCAAATAGTCTATTAAAGTATTAAGTAATTTGCCTCTGACAGTGATTTTTCAATCGTTGTGCCATGGCACACTGATGAGAGGATTTTAGGTGTGCCATGAAAATGTTTAAAGATCATTAAATTAGGTTCGGTGCCTGTGGCTCAAGCGGCTGAGGCCACATAACCTGAACTGGTGGGTTTGAATCCAGCCCAGGCCTGCCAAACAACAATGACAGTTGCAACCAAAAGATGGCCGGGCGTTGTGGCAGGTGCCTGTAGTCCCAGGTACTGGGGAGGTGGAGGCAGGAGAATCGCTTGAGCTCGGGAGTTGGAGGTGGCTGTGAGCTGTGATGCCACAGCACTCTACCCAGGGCAATAACTTGAGGCTCTGACTCAAAAAAAAAAAAAAATCATTAAATTATTTTTAAAAGAAGTTCAAAGCACAGTAAGTATATTCTTTTTTTTTTTTACTCTTTTTCTTAATCAACATAATTTAAGTGTGCTGCAGAAGTTAACGATAGGTTCAAGTGTACCGTAAGATTAACAATGTTGAAAAACACTGGCCTATAAGAAGAAACCAAGTTCACCGCTCATATTGGGGGGGGGAGCGTTGCTCTCTACATTTTGCACCAGCGGTTTAATCATCTAACATTTACCTAATAGCATAACAGTGAACATTCATTTTATTCTTTTGTGAATGTTGCTAAGTTGGAATTTTCTATGTTATAGTTTTTACTTCTTTCCAGTTGATGATCTTAAATTCATGTTACTTATTTCAACTGGAGGTGACAAACTTTATTGATTCTCCACAGAAGAACCTAGAGGCATCATCAGAGAAATTAAAGGCAAGGTTAACCCCCTCAGCCAGCAAAGTGCCCCGAGATTTGTTGACTCTGCTGGTCTTATTTGCTGTAGATAGTAGAGGGATCATTAGTCCACAGAAAGAGGACACATATCCACCTTGTTTCCATGGTTTGGAGATTTTTTTTTTTCTATACAGGAAAACCAAACTGTGCAGATTTTGTGTCTTTCTGTCAAATTTGATAAGTAATAAGAGGTGACAGAATTGATAAGCATGGGTTTAAGAGATATCAAGTCTAAGTTCCTTAAACACATGCTCTTGCATCTTTGCATAAAATAAAATCCCAACACTAACACAGCAAGTAAAAAAAATGTGTCTGATGTAGAAATGCCAATTTTCAAGGTCAGTAGTTAGGAAAGAAATTTTGGAAAAATATATATATTCGAGATCATTCATTGCAGCATTTTCTTTTCTTTTTTTTTTTTTTTTTGAGATGGAGCCTCAAGCTATCTCCCTAGGTAGAGTGCCATGGCATCACAGCTCATAGCAACCTCCAACTCCTGGGTTCAAGCGAGTCTCCTGCCTCCGCCTCCCAAGTAGCTGGGACCACAGGTGCCCACCACAACGCCCAGCCATTTTTTGGTTGCAGCCATCATTGTTGTTTGGTGGGCCTGGGCTGGGGATTCGAACCAGCCACTTTAGGTGTACGTGGCTGGCGCCTTAGCCGATTGAGCCACAGGCGCTGAGCCATTGCAGCATTTTCTATAGCAAAATATTGGATACACCGCAAACACCTACCTGGGGGACCTGGCTAGATAAACGCTGGTATAACCATATGATGACTACAGAAGAGACTGGGAAGATGTCTGCATATTAGAGTGTAAAAAACTCCAGACAAACTGTTTAGCAAAAACAAGGTAAAGAATATTGAACTAATGAGATATATGTTACATATTGCTGATATAGTTAAATAAATACATAGATACTTACGAACATATATTTGTTAAGCAGTTATGAGTGTTAATTTTCATCATATGCCTCTTTGTCATTCACAGGAATGTTACATGTTTCTTTGCCTTTATATAATAAATTGTAGCAATAAATTTTCACAAGTTAAAAATTGTTACATTGTTGAAATACACTACATTTTTTAAGATTTGTTATTTTATTGTGAAGTGGGGTTTAATTGCTAACATAATGGGTTACGCTCAGGCAAGTAAAAAGTAGATTATTTATTTTCTTTAAATCTACTTAATTTTTACTTCCTGTCTTCATCTCAACCCCTCCCCTCCACTATCAAGTAGTTTAAAGGGCCCAGAGCCTGACAGATGACCAAGGTTTGGGGAGGGTGGTCAGGCACCAATTATCACTCTGCACTGTTCCCACCTAGACAGGGCACTCTACCCCATACACTCCCACTAAGCCTGGCAGAGGTTCTGCTCTTCCTGTGTCTAATGCAGAGAACAAGGGCAAGACCAGATCCTAGGCCAGTGCTCACCAGGGCCAAGAGCAGAGCTAGCTAGACCTCTGCTTTTCATGGTGCCCATATAGTTCCATTTTCCCTTCCTGAGCTTCAACATGCCGTCAACAGTAGACAGGGGAGGCCTTCCCCATCTATGAATTTACATCAGAAGCTCTCGCTTCTTCCTCCAAGACCCCTAACCTATCTCTTCAACAGACTCCAGATTTTAAAGGCCAGATCCTGAATGGAAATGTCTTTCAGGTAACTCTGGTTTTCCTTCTTGCTACAAACTTCCCCCAAGGCAAAGTACACAGTTGGCCACCTGCTCTATGACAAGGGGAAAATAAAGAGAAGAGAAAAATTAAATTAAATTTTTATTTTTTAATTAAAATTTTCAAAATCAAATCAATTCAAATATTCAAAGTCTCCTGTCATAATATTTTATTTACTACTATGTTACTATAGATATTAATGAGAGAGTCTCATCTATACTTTCCTTTTCTGTACCATTGTCTCATAGTTTGGGTAACATTGTTATAATAACTTTTTAAAAAAGAATTTAGAAACATTCCTACTATCTCTGGACTCAGTAATTTAAAAAGAATTGAAATACAAATTCTTAAAAATATGCTAAATGCACCTGTGAATCTATCTGAGTGAAGATGAAGCTGTTTTTTGAAAATATCCTAATTTATTCTATGCTAAATGGTCTATTTAACTGTTCTACTCTTTCTGTACAATGCTGGTAATCCATGATTTCTAAGAAAACTGTTAATGTTTTGCAGACATTCAAATATATCTGAAGGGAGTCAAACAACTTACTGTATTAAAATTATGTTATTGCCCTTTTATCTGTAGTCAATCCTTCCTCATTTTTAATTTTCTGTGTACAAGAGGTTTTCATATAAAAAAAAGATAAATTAAATGGAACGCTTTATAGATTAAGAAAAAGAAAATTCACAAAGACGTCATAGAGAAAAGTGGAGAGAAGAACCCAATTCTGGGCTTTTTGCTTCTAAATATGACACCAAAAATAAATAAATAAATAAATAAATATGACACCATATTGATTTTCATTTGCACATCACTTTGGAGTCAGGTTATTGAGTCCCACTTAGGGAAGGTTTGTCAGTTATTTGCTTAGCATGGTTGACTGTGTATTACGTACAAAGTTCTGTAGTGACCTACTAAGAAAAGTTCAAGGTTTTTGTTTTGCTTTCTTTTATTTATCCTTCTCATTCATGTATTTTATTATAAAGGTGATTTTACACTAACATTTCTGAATTCTCTCATCAATTTGTGCTTCTCTTTAGAATAGCAGATTTGGGTTACATTACTTTTAACCATATTTCAACCGACAAAATTTTAAGAATCTGGTTATTTTCTTTTCCAATGACATTGACTCACAAAACAGCAGAGTGAGGGTTAAAAGGGCCTTGGAGAGTGGCTTCTCAGTTAAGTATTCACTGAATTGAGTAGAAGAGAGATTCTTTTTGCCAGGTTATATAAATAATAGGCTTAGCCCAAGTACTTTAATCCTTAATCTAGACCAGTGGTTCTAAACCTTGGCAAAATATTAAAATCACCTGGGGAACTTTAAAATTCTTGCTTTTCAGGCCACAACTTGGACCAATTATGTTAGAATCTCAGGGGTTGAGACCCAGGCATCAGTGGGTTATTTTTTAATAAAGCTCCCCACTGGGCAGTCAAAATTGAGAACACTGACACAGGCTTACCTGATGTACAAACCATCAGAAATGAGAAAGTTTATTCAACTGAAGTGCATTCATCAATTTTATATATGAAACAATAACTATTAATCTTTTGCTGAGGCCTTTCACGGACTTAGATGCCAGTCAAAAATTCCAGAATAATATAGTATGAAATAAATACACTATAAAAAATCTCCCAGTATAAGGGGTAAGCAAATAAATCTTCCATTTTCCTGTACATGATATGAAATAGCTTCCCTTCACAGGCTATATTTAATGGACAGTTAAGTACAGCTGATCATGGTAAAGTTATAGAATTTAGAAAGGACTTCCAGTCTTTCCTATTTCTTGCCATTCTCCAAATCAATCCAAATGCCACCTCCCACCCCTCTCAACCCCAACCACTCCCTAACACGACCCTCTGTAAGGGAACAGGTAGAATTCTGATTTTTGTCATTTTTGCTTCAACTCTTTATCTCACACCAATGTATTACCTAAACTGAATTTTAGGCTTTTACTTTTAATTATGTAACTCTAAGCTCTCCCAACACACTTGCAAGTAGAATCCGGGTACACATGAGGATATATAGGGAGTTATCAAGGTGGGACTCAGACCCAGTCCATGCCTGAAGGAAGGCCTGCAGTCAAGACTGTTCTGTTCTGGTAGGTTTGGGGAAACATCTGGAGAAGCAAGGGCCAGAGTGATGGTCAAGCTCTCCCAGCACTGAGTGGGGCTGGTTGCGGCTCACTGTTTCCCAGGAGTCCTACATCAGCTGGGGAAGGAGAGCAGGGAAGATGCTAAGCCACTCTTTCCATCTCCCTAGAACACTCCCCATTGGCAATTGGATTGCTCCAAGGCAAAACAGGGGTAAAATAAGAGCTGCTAAACCCGGGAAAAGGCACACAGGAAGTCTCAATTCAAGGCCATGAAGGAGCAAGGCCAGGCCTCAGTCACCTTCCTGGTCAAGTTTGGTGCCATCTAGGGTTGACTATGTATCCCACATTGAGGGTCTTACATGCATACCAACTTTAACCCTCCCTGCAGCTCTGACCAGCAAATAATACAATTCACATTTTAAAGATGAGGAGATTGACTCTGTCTTAGTCTACCTTTGCTGCTATAACAGAAATACCAGAGACTAGATAACTTATAGGGAACAGAAATCTCTTTGTTGAGATGTGGAGGCTGGGACATCCAAGATCAAAGTGCCAGCAGGCCTGGTGTCTGGGCCACTGTGCTTTCCAAGATGGTGCCTTGGTGCAGCATCCCCTCAAAGGGGAAGGAGGGATACTGTGTCCTTACACGGCAGAAGAAAGTGAGCTATCCAAAAGCAGCTTGAAGTCTTATTCATAACAGCATAATTCCATTTACAAGGGAGTGGCCGTCACAGCCTAACTATCTCTTAAAGACCTTACCTCTTACTACTATTATATTGACAATACCTAGAATTTGGAGAGGTCACATTTAAGCCTTAGCAGATCCTTAGGAAGATCAAGTGACTTGCCCAAGGGCACACAATTTACAAATGGCCATGTAGCTTTGTGCACATTCTAAAAATTTAGCAATACATTAAACATGAACTTATAAATTCTATCCTAAGTATCTAAGCCAAGGCCAAAATGATTTTCCATCCACCTCTGGGCAAGAGATATAAACAGAACCTTCTCTCACAAAGACAGACGAATGGCTAACAAACATTTGAAAATTGCTCATTGTCCTTGATCATCAGAGAAATGCAAATCAAAACTACATCACCTAGCCCCAGTGAGAATGGCCCACATCACAAAGTCCCAAAGCTGCAGATGATGGTGTGGATGTGGAGAGAAGGAAACACTTCTACACTGCTGGCAGGACTGCAAACTAATATTTAACCTTTTTGGAAGGAAGTATGGAGAATCCTCAAAGAACTCAAATTAGACTTCCCATTTGATCCTGCAATCCCATTACTAGGCATCTACCCAGAAGAAAAAAAAAACCCTTTTATCATAAGGACATTTGCACTAGACTGTTTTATCACAGCTCAATTTACAATCACCAAAATGTGAAAACAGCCTAAATGTCCACCAACCCAGGAATGGATTAACAAACTGTGGTGTATGTATACCATAGACTACTATTAAGCCATTAAAAAAGGTGAACACTTTACATCTTTTGTATTAACCTGAATGGAGGTGGAACACATTGTTCCTAGTAAAGCATCACAAGAATGGAGAAGCAAGAATCCAGTGTACTCAACTCTAATACGAAGGCAGTAGATGAACTAATACAAGAGGGGGTAGAGGAATGAGGCAGTGGGGAGAGGGGAGGTGAGAGGGGGTGGGGAGTCGTGGCATATGGCACTTCCCTTGGGGGCAGAACACAATTACAAGAGGGACTTTACCTAACAACTGCAATCAGTGTAAACTAATTCTTTGTACCTTCAATGAATCCCAAACAATAAAAATTTTTTTTAATGTATAACAACTAAGTTTCACCTTATTCCTTTCACTCACTTTAACTTTAAAATTGTGTTAAGGAGGGCCCCAAAGAAATACAGTAGAACCTCCACAGCTGACCACCTCCCTACACAGGTCACCTCTTTAAGTTGACCTAATTTTTACGGAGCAGACATGCACTACATGTACGATCAGCTCAGTCAAGGCCTAGTTCCTTATGTTGACCCCCTCCATAGGTTGACCAGTTTGTTCCAGTCCCTGGGGTGTGACCTTTACAGAAGTTCTCTGTAGTAAAAGTTCAGTACATTCGTCTAGATTTCATGACACAAAATATTAAAACAAACAACATATATACAAAAATTTATCATATTGAAAGTGGTGAAGGTAGGATGGTTATTGGTTATTGAATTTATAGTTACAGCCAAAATAAAACTTGATCTTTTTGCTGATCTGCTGCACACAACTTCTTTCTGTCTCCTACATTTATCAGAGTTTCTCTTTATGGCAAAGCTAATTCTTTACAGATTTGCATATTAGTTACTAAATATTAAAGCCATAAAGCCTAGAAACAGACCAGAGCTTGGGATGCCCCAAAAGGATGGAGTCCCCAAAAGTGATAATGTGATTTCATTTGAACAGTAATGTATCAAGTAGGCATGAGATTTTTTTCCTTACACTTTATGAATTTGTTTGCCAGGCACATGCTATAAAATATACTTGACTATATACCTGGGGAGACAAGTAATGCATAGGAAAATGTGATTTGTCCGTAGTAGTTTAGGAAAAAATATATCCATACTAGACATTTTTGACAAGGCTCTTTTGACACAGCTGTGCACTGATGCAGCTGTTTAACCCAGAGGATTTTTAAACACAGCCCCCAAAAAACAAACTGTTAAACTCTCAGCTGTTTCTGTTATATGTAATGTGTGAAACAGACATAGTCTTCCCATTCTAAAATCTCTCCACAGCCTTGAACCTCACCCCATTGAAGATCCCAGCCCCTGGGGTAGCAAGTAGGGATTAAATGGGGGTCTGGAATGAGATGGGGTCAGCAAGGGGTTGAGGATGAGTGAGGGAGTGAGTTCAGGCATCATCTGGCAGACAAACTATATGTTACCAGAAGTTATATGTTTACCACACTGACTCATCTTAGAAAGGGCCATACATCATTCTCAGCAGAGTACCTGCTCATTCTCTGAGAATTCACTTATGTTTTTAACAGTCTGCTAAATTTACAGTGGGCATACTCCTTGACAGTCATGAATAAACAGAATTGCCTGTATAAAGAAGCTACTTCCTCCGTCTTGTATTTTAACATCTAGAAAATTAAATCACGGCTAGCTCTGAGTTTAGAGGTCTCCCAATTACACAACCTTGATTTGATCAGATATATGTCATGCACCAAAGACAGAGGAGGATAAGAACTGTGATTTCCAAACAGAAAATTTCCAAACCATTTTTTAACAGTTCTCTCAATTCTCAACAATGTATTTTTCTATTTACAAAATACTGCACACTTGAAGAATTTCCTGGATTAGATAAAATAAAAAGAATGTGGAAGGAATCGTCAGGAATATCTGCTGCATTCATTACTTTGTAACAAGTTTAATTAACCTTAACACTGTATTGTAAAGGCAATTACTCATTGTGTTGTAACAAGTGTAATGTAACCTTCTAACCTTTTCATACAGAAATGCTATTGATACTACCACTATGTCAAACGGAATAAGTCCAAAAGATCATTTGAAACCCACTATTTTAGATAGGCTGTGTCAACATGTCGAACTTGGAGAGTATGTATATATGGTCATATCTGAGACTCTTTCCTCTAAAATAGTGAAGACATATCTTTCTCATACTTCCTTCACATTTTTTTACCCAATTGCTTTACTAAGGACTTCAATAGAGTAGAATCAATAAATTAAGGCCTTGCTCCCAAAAAAAGCTCTAATGATTGACTTTAGCTATCTTACCAGAAAGTAATGTATACAAGTTGCTCACTAAGTTTTAAGATGAACTACTTATTTAATTACCTTATTCAGTAGCATGAATTTAATCTATAGTCCTAGTTTGGTTAATTGCCTAATCGAAACACTGGGGTTTCGATTAATGGGTTGGCAGGTTCCTAGCTATCATTAGATCATCAAAGTATATCCTGGAGCTACTGTAGAAGCCCATCTGTGTATCTGTTGTTCAGTGTGGAAACTATTTCTTCCCAATGACAGATTGGTGCTTTACCATTGGGGAGTTCTTTATGTATCATCTGGTTTCAATTTCTTCATGGGCTTCACGCCACAGTGAATGTGTGTGTGTGTGTGCTTGTGCTCACATAAAAGACATAATTAACCTAAGCATATCACTGCAAATTCAAATATGTATTAAATATACATCCTCATTATTTCAAAGTGAAACTCTTAAGCTGAAGAACATACATACAGGAATGGGAGAATATTGAAGCCGGAAGTAACAACGTATTATTCAAGGTTATAAAATCAGGCTTGAGGTTATAAATTCCATATGTTAGTCTAAAGTAACCAGTATAGAACTTTAAAAAAAATGAAAATTAGAAAACCAAGAGTGTGGCTATTTTGATTAAACTTAATACAAAGCATTGTCATTTCACATGGAGTTGTTTAAC
This sequence comes from Galagoides demidoff, assembly GCA_963574575.1. Classification (NCBI taxonomy): domain Eukaryota; kingdom Metazoa; phylum Chordata; class Mammalia; order Primates; family Galagidae; genus Galagoides; species Galagoides demidoff. The sequence goes on along the minus strand of CAUYQV010020723.1, from coordinate 6,416 downwards.
TCATATGTATTACTTTATTAAATATCTTTGAGCACTTGCTAAATTGCAGGCATTATTCTAGCCACTAGGGATAGAGCAGTGCACAAGATGGACCCAGTCCATGCCCCCAAGAAGCTTATAGTCTAGCAAGGTTATTGGACAAAATGAGTAAACAGAAAATTATATAATTCCAGATCATGATCACTTTCTAAAGAAAAGTAAAGCCAAGTAAGGAAATTCAGAATAACTCTGAGGCAGGGTATGGAGTGATGATTATCTGAGTTGAGACCTAATGATATGAGAAGTTAGGCTCCCATGTGTATGAGGGGAAAGTGTACCAGACGGAGAGGAAAGGAAAATAGTAAGGACTCCGGCAGGAAAAGCCTGGGGTGGCCAAGAATCAGCAAGAATCACTGTGGTTGAAGGAGAGTAGAAGGAAAGAGGTAAATAATGAGTAGGTGAACTAGGAGAACAGGACGGAGACCTCTCAGGATGGTGATGAAGAAGTAACAACGAATGAGAGTGAGCAGGGTGGCAGTGTATAGCATCACGGAAGCCAAGGAAAGAGTTTCCAAAGGAAGAAGTAATATAGGGACCCTAGTAAAGTGAGGACTACAAATTAACCATAGGCTTTGCACACTGGATTCTTTCAACAGAGAGGTGGAGATCCCTTCCAGGAGTTTTTACTGAATAGGAAATAGAAAAATTTGCTATGATAGTATCAGTTGCAGGAGAACACCAAGAGAAGTGTTTTTCTAGGATGAGAAACATTGTAATATAATGCACCAGCCAGTACAAGATAATAACAATAACAAAGATAAGTCTTGCACTGCTGATTGCATTTCATTATATGCAAATAATTCACACACACACACCCTCCAATTCCCAAATACTGGCTTCTATAGTAATGCTGGGTCAGCTCTTTAACTTTCCATCAATCTTTTTCTTCTTTTTTAACAAAGTTCTAAAATTTTTCAGTTCTTAATTTTCATTTTGTAGTAATTTCAAACTTAACAAAAGATTCCAAAATTTGTACAAAGAATTCCAGCATATTTTTCTTCATCCCCAGATGTTAATGTTTCATATAATCACAGTAAAATGAACAACAGAAGAAATTGACATTGATAGGATACTATTAACTGGCCTACAAGTCTTATTTACATTTTTCCAATTGTCCTTTTAATGTCCTTTTCCTGGATGGGGATTCAATCCCCCTCAGTCTATTATTACACACAACACTGATTTGTCCTATCCTCTTAGTCTCCTCCTCTCCAGGACACTTCTTTACTTTTTCCCTATCTTTCATGACCTTGACATTTTGAAGAGTACTGGTCAAATAAGTTTTGTAGGATAACATTTGCTTTGGGTTAGTCAGATGTTTCCTCACGATTAAATTCAGATTACGCATTTTTGGCATGAGTACCACATAGGTGATGTTGTTATAGTGCTACAGGACATCAATGCGTCTCATTACAGGGTAACTTCAGTCACTTCATTATGCTGATGTCTGTCAGGGTCTTCCAATTAAAGTTAGCATTTTTCTTTTTGAAATTGAAAAGTATCTCATAGAGGATACCTTGACGAGTGTCCTAATTTTCATCATCATACTCTTATTCATGAATGGCCATTGATGATTCTGGCCTGCAACACTGTTACTGCAAAATGGTGGTTTCTCTCTTTCCATCATTTCTTACATATTTATTCATTGAAATATACTATAAGGAAAAGTTTTTCCTTTTCTTTTTATTCTTAACATTAGGTACTCACTTGTGTTTTCTATACTCTGTTGTTATCATTATTTGTCTAATTACTCCAAATATCTCAGATTTGGCCAGCCGAGCATTTTCAGGTTGGTTTCTTTAGACACGTCCCCATCATTTTATACACAACTGTACTTTTTGGTACCACAAGATGTTTATCAGACTTTTTCTTTACCCTGTACCCTAAAGTTTGGTTCCCAGAAGTGCTAAATGAATTAACATAAGTTATTATAGGCATTCTCAAAATATATACCATCTTGAAAAACAACCTCAAAATAAGTTAAAAATTATTTCAGTCACAGATTTTATATATGATTCTCCACTTTTATAATCGGAGATTCTATCACAGAGTGGCCAATCTTAATATAATTCTTTTACCCTGAACACTGTCTTAGAAGAGATGTGTGTGTATGTTGTACATAAATACATAAAAACAGATTTGAAGGACCTTGGCAGAATATGAAAATCAGCACTTATCTAAAAAGGCAAGTGGCTTAGTGGAAGGACTAAAGGCATGAAGCCAGAGAGAACTAGGATGGCATCTCAGCTCTGCCAGTTACTAGCATGTTATCTTTTCCTGAGTTTCAATATTCCCATTTGAAAAGTAGAGATAATAATGTCCAGTTCATAGAGATGCTCTAAAAATTTAATGAGTAAAAACTGTAGAGAGTCCCTGTATACAATGGGCTCAATAGCACTGATTTTTCTCATTAATTCTATTAGGTATGCTTTGATTTATATTACTGTAATTTGCCTACTCTCCTTCAAAATTATTTTGTGGCATAGAAACACAGTGGTATATAGTAAGGCATTCAACCTTTAGGAACTTATTTTTCACAGTCAGAGCTGGTACACCATGAGAAAGCTATTATCTATTTTTTTTTTTTGAGACAGGAGCCTCAAGCTGTCCCCCTGGGTAGGGTGCCGTGACATCACAGCTCACAGCAACCTCCACCTCCTGGGCTCAAGCAAGTCTCCTGCCTCAGCCTTCCAAGTAGCTGGGACCACAGGTGCCCTCCACAACACCTGGCTATTTTTTGGTTGTAGCCATCGTTGTTGTTTGGCGGGCCCAGGCTGGATTCGAACCTGCCACCTTGGGTGTACATGGCTGGTGCCTTAGCCACTTGAGCCACAGGCGCCAAGCCAGAAAGCTATTATCCTTTGGGTGGTAACTAATCACTCTTTCAAGAAGAAGGTATAAAAAGGATATGCACATTAACTTGCTACCAAAATGAAAATTTGGGGTAAATTATTGGATAGAAAATGTATCCTTGTAAAAGACTTGAAAGGCTCTAGAGCAGTGGCTTTTAAAGTGTGGTTATCAGAGCTCACATTTCTCCAAGTATCTCAAAGGTTGTGAGGCCACAGTGAGGGGCAGGGCTGGAGAGATGGTGTTTAGTAAGGGATGGGGTGCACTGAGTCCATCAGAACAGTTCCATTATTATCTGTGGATTGGGCTCCACATTAGTTTTCCTGGAACAAGGAGCTCTTAAGCAAAAATTTTTTAAAATCTAAAAAATTTGAAATCTTTGCCTTAAATAATAAGGGGTCATAGTCACTCCCATTCCTCACTCCCTAAAGTCTTTTACACTAACGTTCTGTAGATCAACCAATTCAATTTAAATAATCACTAAAACCAAAAAGAAAATTAAATTACAAGCCAGGCACAGTGGTTCACACCTTGCACTCTGGGAGGTCAAGGTAGGTGAATTGCTTGAGTTCAGGAGTTCAAGACCAGCCTGAACAAGAGCGAGAGCCCATCTCTACTAAAAATAGAACAGCTAGCCTGGCATTGCAACAGGGGCCTGTAGTCTAAGCTACTGAGTGGGCTGAGGCAAGAAGATCATCTGAGCCCAAGAGACTGAGGTTGCTGTGAGTTATGATGATGCCATGGCACTCTACCCAGGGCAACAGAGTGAGACTCTGGAAGTGGAACATATTATTCTTAGTAAAGCATCACAAGAATGGAGAAGCATGAATCCTATGTACTCAATTTTGATATGAGGACAATTAATGGAAATTAATGACACGGTGGAGTTGGGGGAAAGGTAGAGCAGAGAGAGAAAAGGAGTGTGGAGGGTGGGGGTCTTGGTGTGTGCCACACCTTTTGGGGGCAAGAGGGACTTTACCTAACAAATGCAATCAGTGTAATCGGTTTCTTGTATCCTCAATGAATCTCCAACATAAAAAAGATATCTAGTACTTGCTAAGCAATATTAATATGATTAATAATTACTGTATGTTTTACTACACCTCATATACTAGGCTAAGTACTTTAGACCATTTGCTTATTTGTATGTTTTAAGACATGAGCTTATACATGTAAACAACAATCCCAGGAAGTATACTGTGGTGATCAAGAGAACACTCATCAGAATCCAAACCCCTGGGTTCAAATCTAGACCCTGGACTCCAACACCTAGCAGCATGACCAGGGACAAATTATTGAACTTCTCCAGTGTTTTCATCCTGGTCTGTAAAAGGGGATAATAGCAGTCCTTACTTTACAGTAACAACATTTGGCAAGTGGCACCCAGTGAGAGTATATAAAGATTAGATAATGTTATGATTTTCTAGGGGAGACCACCGGATTAAGTAAACTAACTTGCCCCAGGTCACGTAACTGCTAAAAGGCAGAACTGAGGTTTTAACCCAGACTTCGTTCTCATTTTACAGGTGTTGGCTTTTTCAGACAAATACTTGCTGCCCTGCACACAACTTCCCTCTGGGGTTTCCACCCTGCTGGCTACAGGAGCACCTCAACCCAAGCAGCAGGCAGCTATGATATCCCCATGAACAAGCCAACTCACCAGGAGAATTGAATCCCCATTTCCCATGTGAAGCCCCTTTCAGGGAACAGAGCGGACAGCTAAACCGAGTGAGGCAACAGCGATTTGCAGACTCTTGATTTGCTATATTAGTTGCAGCGGAGCAGTGGGTGAAATCAGCAGCAGGCTCCATAGCCAGAAGCACTGGAGCTCGCAGACCCAGTAAACCCTGTAAGGCACAGACCAAGTCTATCCTGAAAACATTAAAGAATCTTCCATCTTCCTTCCTCAGAGTCACCTTGTCAAATTTCCCTGAAGGAGGAACTCACCTAATCGTGTTTTGGCACCTTTCCTGAATATTAATGAGTTCATTTACATAATGATTATCTGTCTATAATATGATTGATTAGCATTAAAAAAAATGCCAACTCAAAGTAGTGGAGGCACAGTTCAGTCTTTGCAGAAACTCAGACTCCACTTGGTTGAACCCCAAGTATCCACTCATCCCATCTTGGGGTACAATTACCCAGAAACAGGACAGAACCCTTCCTCTACACCTTGTTAGACAGACTTATCTTATTTCTATAGATACTGCCACTCAGAATCCCAGCCCCCCATATACTTTGTAATTGACTCAACATGAAATTATGATAAAATCAAGAGCCCAGCCAGGAGCATAGTTACGAATCAGACAAAGACTTGATAACTAGCATGTACAAAGAACGCAAATTAATCCACCAAAAAAAGCTAACAATTCCACAGAGCACTGGGCAAAAGACATGAATAGAACCTTCACTAAGGAAGACAGCGGCACCTGTGGCTCAGGGAGTAGGGCACCAGCCCCATATACAGAGGGTGGCAGGTTCGAACCTGGCTCCAGCCAAACTGCAAACAAAAGGAAGACACACAAATGGCTAACAAATATAAGAAAAAATGCTCATTACCCCTATATCAGAGAAATGCAAACCAAAACCACACTGAAATATCACCTAACTCCATTAAGAATAGTCCACATCACAAAGTCCCAAAGCTGCAGATACTGGTGAGGATGTGGAGAGAGGGGAACACTGTTGGTGGGACTACAAACTAATACAGACTCATTGGAAAGAAGTATGGAGAATCCTCAAAGATCTCAAATTAGATCTCCCATTTAACCCTACAGTCCCACTACTAGGCATCTATCCAGAAGAAAAAATAATCATTTATCATAAGGACATCTACACTAGATTGTTATCAGAGTTCAATTTACAATTGCCAAGATGTGGAAACAACCTTCTAAATGCTCATCAACTTAGAAATGGATTAACAAATTTTGGTACATGCACACCACGGAATACTATTATTCAGTCATAAAAAAAATGGTGACTTCACATCTTTTGTAATATCCTGGATGGAGTTGAAACACATTCTTCTTAGTAAAGTATCACAGGAATAGAAAGGCAATTATTCAATGTACTCCATACTAATATGAAGCCAGTAGACAATCTAATGCATGGACACACAGGTGAAAAACTCATTTCAATTCAAGTTTGGGGGAGGGGAAATGAGAGACGAAGAGGAGAGGAGAGGTGCTCTCACTGAATGAGCATGGGGGGAGGGTTGGCACACCTTTTGTGTATGGGACATAACCACAATAGGGACTCTACCTAACAAAATCAAATATTTTGACCTGGTTGTTTGTACCCTCACATTAACCTGAAAAAAAAATTACTTAAAAAACTGAGAGCCCCTGGAGAACACTGAGAGAACTAAAAATAGACCTGCCATTTGATCCTGCAATTCCTTTATTAGGTATATATCCAGAAGACCAAAAATCAAATTACAACAAAGGTATCTGTATCAGAATGTTTAATGCAGCCTAATTAGTAATTGCTAGGTTATGGAAGAAGTGTACATTAATCTTACAAGG